>OY982562.1:12899692-13090742 GCA_963859945.1 Euplagia quadripunctaria | reverse complement strand
CTCCGGCACCATGGCCGCCCGCCGCGCCCGCGCCTGTGTCCTTCGCGCCCTGGCTCAACGCCACGCTGGTCTATAACGCCACGCGGCTCAACGCCACCTTCGAAACGGATTATGAGCTGCTCAATGGGAGCTCCACCGATGAACACAACAATCACTGGTTTTGCGCTAAATGGACCAATGCACAACAAGATCTCTTTCAGGTATTGAATAGGGTATTTTACTTTATGAATGTAATGATCAAATAACTAACTTTAAAATATATATAATAACCGACTTCAATGCACCTAAATCTTAAAACTCATCATCAGATCTTTACAAAATTTAAATGGTAGGTGTACAATTTCGGAATAAACTTCTGAATTTTGCTAATTTAAACATGCAAATTGAGAACCTCCTCCTTTTTAAAGTCGGTTAAAAACATAACATAAAGATATGTTAGGAAATCAGAAAATGTTAGTTTCAATTCATAAAATTAGAAATCAAATTTTATATTGTATTTCAAAGTTTTTAGTTTTTTTTTATCTGTTCTACAAATATGAAACGGAAGCCGCCATGACGTTGCGTCATCACGTCAGTAAAAAACTAGGTAAATTGTACATTTTGCTGTAAATTTTTAAATATTTATTCCTTTCCGTGTATTTTACTATAAAATATAAATATAGACAACGGTTTTTATGTAGGCATAAAGTACAAATCTATCCAGAATAAGCTCTTTCATGATAGGATTTTTGCTTTTGCAATAAATCCCGATTTTTGTTTCACCAAATTACGTCTATCGTTTTCATCAATTTACGAATGTAAAATTGAAGTGTATTTTTAATGCCACTTATCGATTGAATAAAATTTTAGTAAATTTTGTGGTTCCATGTCGTTTACCTGCAATTCAATTTAGTATACAATTTACTGACCTAATTTGCTAAGAAGGAAGGCCTGGGTGGCCGTTGTATAAAATAGATAACTTATGGAGAGGAATGTCTTTCAATTTAAATTAGACAAATTATTATCTTTTAGTCTCAACTTTGTACTTTTAATAATTAAATATTATTTGAAAACACATTCGAGAGAGAGATTTCTACCTAATGCAAGATTGCAAAGAAACTTTAATTTCTGGATTAACTTTGTTTGTAATTAGTTGATGCAAATAACGCTTACTTCACAAAACAGGCGGCGAACTTATGCTTTGCTATCGCGTTCCTGGTGCCAAAGAGCTTCAAGCAGAGCATCCTGGTGCTTCGAGCGTTAGCGGCCACGGGAGCAGTGCTCATGGGTTTATGGGCTGGGGCAGAGGTGTGTGCGCCTGATGTGCTTGTCTGGAGCCTCGCCTTGGTGCTCGTTAACTCTATACACACAGTATTTTTAATTATAAGGTAAATAGTGATAAATGTTGCTCAATTTTATAATTTGGGAAATGATGATAACATGGTCAATTCCATATTATTTATGTGAAATACTTATATGTTCTTAATATTAATTGTCAATTGTAAAGCCTTAAAGGTGAAAATCATGAATTAAAAGGAACAGTAGAAGAAATATTAAAAAGAAGAATATCTTTAACATTTGCACCAAATAGACTAAATAATAAAGACAAAATATTACACAGAAAAATAAAACTTGTTTTGATCAATAGGTACAGAAAAACAAAGATTTTTATATGGACGTGTAACGAAAAGTGGATTCTCCACGATAGTCACAAAAACACAATAGCTGCAACGAGGGAAAATATCATAGTAAATTCAATGCCCAAAAAACTAACCCATAGAAACGTTGTAGTAACTAGAAGTGAAACTCTAGACAAACCCTGACTCGTTAATATCATCCGCTTCCTAGCGAAGTGAATCTAGCTAGTGAAAAAAAAAACATTCTTGAAAAAAATATATATATATACAGTTACACCATGATTTCATAGACTTTGTAGAGTCCAGATCCTCACAGTTTTAACGTAAGGCATATAAAATATATGTACATAAGAGGGGTAAATATGTAATCCATATCTTTGAAAAATAAGTAGTTTGAATTTTTAAAGCTATTTGTTATTTTCTAGATTTGTATTTTACATTGTGAATCAACAAATTTACATTATATTTTTATTAATAAAGATAGGATTGACATATTAGAAAATTATTACTTATTATTATTATTAGTACAGTTGATGATAATAGGTCTTTACCTATGAAATTGCCGTTCTGCAGTACTGGCTATTTTAAATCAAAATAAGAATTCTAATTTCAAATTAATTTTATTTAAAAAATATGGATTTCCTCTTCAAAAGTAGTCATTTGTTTATTGATCGTTGTCGTGTGTTATGTTTTCATCTCATTTGAATCGTTTTCGTCATTATGGATAGGTACGTTAAAAGTTCGAGTAATTATGGAATATGAGTACCGTCGTAGCAGCAACGCGGCACAAGCGGCACGCAAAATCAACGACGTTTACCGAGCAAACACTACAATACAACGCACCGCCTGTTATTGTTTTGCCCGCTTCCGTTCTGGAAATTTCGACCTGAAAAATTAACCTCGTGGTCGTCCGAAAACTTTGGTCGATAATGACGAATTAAAGGCGATTGTAGAAGGTGATGACACTCAATCTACGGCTGAACTAGCAGCAGCTTTCGACGTTAGCGTCAAAACAACAAGCTTGACAAATGAATGCCCCACGCACTCAATGATCGCCATCGCGAAGTATGCGTCAAGGCGTGCATTGCACTGCTCAACAGGCACACAAACGAAGGAATTTTGAACAGCATTATTACCTGCGACGAAAAATGAATTCTGTTTGACAATCGCAAGCAGTCAGCAAGTTGGTTGAATCCTGGTTCAGCACCTAAACAGTGCCCTAAAAGAAAACTTACCCCTAGAAATGTGATGGTCACTGTTTGGTGGTCTAGCGCCGATCTGATTCATCACAGCTTCTTACCAATGGTAAAAAAATCAAAATTGCAGTAATGCTCATCCAATGATGTGCATTACTGCAATTTTGATTTTTTTCATATAAAACGGCAATTTCATAGGTAAAGACCTAATATAATAATCGAATGTCATTATGTGTTGCAATATTTGGATTTATGTCCGAACCGACTTGAAATTCGTATGTCCGACCTTATCAAATTATAATATTACATCTAACTAAATTACTTCAGTAGTCAACTCTGATAATGTTGGCACCTACTAGTGTAGCACTGATACTGATAATATAATATGGCATAAAGGCAATTATGAGTAATAATTACTGACGTCATCATCATTACGGCTCCCAGTGATCATACATTATTCAAGACCAGTTTCCTGGCGTAATTACCTACCTAATATGAAGCTTAACATGAGAATTAACCGTTTACCTTAAAAGCAAGTAACAGACCATTGCCGGATCCTTTTGTTGCTAGGATATACAAATTCATTTGGAGCTGCTTGTTCTTGTAATGAAAATATTGTCGCAGGTTCTTACCGCCAGCACTATCACTTGAGCTCACAGACCTGTACTTGAAGCTGTTTAAGCCGCTGAAAGTCAACAAAAAGCACTTCCAAGAACTGACACGCGAAGCGCGGATAATGCGTCTGGATCCCGGGGAAGCGTACGCGGTTGAAGAAGTCACGCCCGCTGATGAGCGACTTTCTATATTATTGAGGGGAAAGTATGTACTTATTACTGACTTTTATTTATTTATTTCGATTTCGTTAATACTTACTATAGTTGACACTCCGTAAGTAATACAGAATATTTACAAAATTACAGGTAGTTAGAGTCTATATATATTATAAACGCCCCTTGTCAAGTTTAGAAATATTAGTTTTAAAGATGTGCGGAATAATATCAAGTGGATTTAACGACGAGATGAAAGAGAGATAGCTTGTTATTGAATGATCCTAAGATTGACTTACATATATGTCGACCTTAAATCATACGAAACACAAGTTAATATATCCTGATTATTAACCTATTAAAAATTGTAGGAAAATAATTGCAAAGTTTTTTTGCATTGATTTTTTGTAACTAATAACGATACTATAAGTATACCAGGATTAAGATTATTCAGATTCTTATATAGGTATCTTAACTTACCTAATAATCAATAAAGCGTTAAGGGAATACCTAAGGGTAGCTAATTTATTAACATTCTTACCTACCGGGGTGTGTCATCTGTTATAGAATAAATTGAATATTGAATAGACATCCCCAAAAAATCTTATGAAGATAAAATATCGAGGGTACGGGGCTACAAAATAAACAATTCAAAGACGAGAGGCGACCCTCGCAATGTAAAATAAGATACCTACACATGGCTTTGTTTTACTCGTAGAAAAATATTGTTCCTTTATTTTACGAGTGCTACGGCATTGTTTGAACTTATGTATTATGATCTTGTAGTCAAAAGAAACATCATTTGGTATTCTATTACTAATTGACTGTGTGTTGATATTTGGATTCGTGTTCTTTTAGATTCAATTCTCTTCTCGCCCGACCACCGAAAAAGTTTTATTTTTTCCATGTACCAGCTGGTCTTCCTATATAATTTACCTTCTTCCTTCTTTCCCGTCTTAAAATTACTATATTCTCACGGAGGGTTAGCAGAGAGCAGGCGGCTGGCCATAAATGAAGCCATCCAAAACTCTTTGCAATGTTACCTGACCCTGCCATTCTGAAAATGGCAGGAAGATGATGAGTTTTTATAATATATAGCGAAGGGAACTTCGTTCCAAAGACACCTCACGCGTTTTTTATTTAAACAGACACGTGAACTTATAAATGTGTTAGGCACAACCTAACCACCATCATGCTTTTGCTATAAACTATCATATTCACTAAATAACAGTAACCGCGATGATGTTCGCTCCTCGATCATTACTCAAGTGACCGTTATAAAACTAAAATGCACGCCTAGCCTTTTATCACCCGCCATTTTCATGCGAACCAATGGCGTGGCGCCACGCCTATATAATAATGTCTATTAAGTCATTTTATTAATTAGCGAACTGTTTTATCATCTAGTATGGTTTAATAAATTAAATACTAGTTTTTGAAGTGTATGTAAATGTACTACAGGGTATGTCATATTTTCGATGATTAATACTAAAGTAACCTCGAAGTTTAATAAAATTTTATTATAATTACATACTTATTAATAAATAAATAATACACTAATGAGCAAAAAATTAAACTTATTTAAAATACGAACCTATTCACTAAAAAGTGAAAATCCGAACGAAATAAAATATTAATGAAGCATTCAACAATGTGAAAAATTATTAACCACCTACTGTTTGTATATTAATGTTAGAGGTCAGCATGCAGACCATTTATAATAAAAAAACACCTACCTTACTTTTAATACCTATTTACAACATATCTACTTCTAAGTATAAACAAAAAAATAAGTTTTCTGCATGTAGTTTTGAAGTTACATACAATTATCACAGTGTACAGTTTTCTATCATCACACTACTATATTACATATTATCTATCACATTGCACGACATTGCTTTTGGTTTGTGGGTATTTATAGCTGCAGGTACTTGGTTTATTTACACTGCCATGGGTTCACGGAAAACAAAGAATGAAAACAAAAATAAAAATAAAAACACAGGGGTGTACCCCTGTGTCTTTATTATTCTGTGTTAACGCGACATTGCATTGTTTGGGTAGGGCCACTTTGATAATATGCGATATTCCATAAGCTAATGGTATTTATTCCCCAAGAAGCCATTATAAAGTGAAACACGAAAGATGAACGTAAACAGATAGGTTGGTATAAAAATAGCCATATCGATACTTATCGTGGAGGTAACATTAAGGCTGCATATTATTTGATTAAAGTTTTAATGGTTCATTCTATGCTAGGTACCAATTGTTATATATAAAGGGTACAAAAAATATTTTGGCGTATTAATAATACTTAGTACAAGAGAATATTACCATAGTAGTAGTAAGGTTGCATAATGTAATCGTTAATAGCAATATGTGAGATATTATTTCATTTTTTGTCCATATATAGGTAGTCTACCCCCATAAAGAGTGCACTGTACCTTTAACCTCACCTCGTACAAATCTTAAGATTTAGGGCCTGCTTTCGAAAAATTATTTAAATCTCATCTCGACTATGGAAATTCTTCCTTTGTATACTTTATGTTTTATTTTTTTGTTTTTATTTTTTTTCTTTTGTTTTTTGTTGTTTTCTTTTCTCTTATTGTAACATTAATACCTGTTATCTAACCTGTGTTAATACTAAAATCCGAATGTTTTCTATAAACGTGGTGTTTGCCGATTGATATTGTACCATGCCTTATTTATCATGCATGTATTATTTTTAAGAAATGTGTAACAATTGTAGGCGAACCTATAAATAAATAAATATGCTGCAAACAACAATCATAGACTGCCATTGTTATCGAAAACCTTAAGTTTAACATTTGCTTACTGAATAAAAAGAATGAATGCCGATTTAACATTATTTTTTAAACAAGTTCACATATTAATGCGTGTGTTTCTTATGTTCGAACAGAATGCGAGTAAGCTGTGACGGAACGCATCTCCACTTCATACAACCGTATCAGTTCATAGATTCGCCGGAATGGGAGGCCAATCGCGAACAGTCTGACGACGTCTTCCAGGTAAATTTTGGATTCTTGATTTGTTTGTTTGGATGATTGAGCTTCCAGGAAAAAAATAATTTGAGTTTTTAAAACTTTTATTATTAACAATGTCTTAAAGTTTTAGATTGGTGGAATGATAATTAGTAGCACAAAAACAGAATGAACAACAAATAATTTATACATGTTTACAATACTACCCTTTTCTTTTCTTCGCGTGTAAAAGCCCTCGCTCCGTCGCCACCGCCAGGGTTCAAATCTCACGGGGAGGTTCAGCCTTCAGGCCAACGCGCGTGTCACCTCCGTCGACAGTAGTCGACACGGTGCGGTCTCTGCGTATAGCTCTAACCGCCATTACTCTCTAAAGGCGTCAGAGGCGCTCTCTATTCGGGGTCTCACCACCTAGCTTGTCATTAACTTATCTTTTACGACCTATCATAAAACCTAAACGCTTTTATTCACACATAACGTGAACACCTAGAAATCTGGTGTTCGATATAACTTAAAATTTTAGAATGTATTTTTTTAAACTTATTTTTATTACAATAATCAATTAAAACTAAAATGTTATGTTAAAACTAAAAATACTTAACATAATTTGAGATACCCTAATTACTTAATCAACTTCAACAAATTAATCCTAAAGCTATCTAAGATCCATTGTTCTTTTTATATGGTGTACAATAAAGAATATTCTATTCTATCTTGATTATTCTGACAAAATACTTACATTATGTAATTACTCATCGTCCGGACGATGAAGTTGACTTGACGGACGCGTCCGTCCGTTAACAGAATATATATTTAGTTAGTGCTTACGTAGTTTAGTTAAAAAAATACTTTTACCTACTTAAATTACGTCAGAAATATAAACCAAAAACCCTAGATTTTTTCAAGTATGTTTTTGCAGCAACATGAGATCCGTGCATTTTGATTAAATTTTTAACCAAGTAAAAACATTTAGTAGGGACTTAATGTTTTTAGTTAAGTAGACCTAAAGTTAGATTTGAAACTTTTTAATGGAGCAGGATATTGCCCTGCGCGCAGCCAATAAATATGTAAAATACGACCTTTTCCGACGGCCGCGTTCAATGAACGCAAACGTTCTAACCGTAACCTTTATGTACGTTCTAACTAAAGACATTATTATTAATAACAATACTTACTTGAGTCACCTCACACACAGCTGTCTGATCCTAAACTAGGATCCTAAACTGCTGATAAACATTCTTATATATAACTAAATACATACATATCATAGATAAATAATTACTCCCAGACAAAACAAATGATCGTGCTTATCACACAATCATTGTTCAACTTTGAAGACACGGTCTCATATACCTAATCCTTTGAATTTATATTGCTGGTTGATTCATCATTACTTTTACAATTTTTAGCAATGTACATCAAATTGATCATTAGATTGATGCAATCAATACTTACAGTTTCACAGCTGGCAAGTCAGATGATGGCAATAATTTTCGCAGGTAAGCGTGATCGCAGAGGAGATGTGCACGTGCGTATGCTGGCCGCGCAGGCGCCTCGAGCGCGTCTTGCGTCACCGACCTGCACTCAAGGTCGTCCTTGACTGTCTTATAGGTCAGTCCTCCTTTATGTTATTGTTGTAACCAATACTTACTAAATCACGTGTCTATGAAGCTAGCGTAGCCAAGTCATAGGGCCGTAATAAAACTTACACTATATTTTTTTGCTAATTATTTGCTATTTTTTTGCCAAAGAATAGATTTTTTTGTTATGGTATAGGGGGCAAACGAGTAGACGGGTCACCTGATGTTAAATGACTACAGCACTAGCAAATAATTAGCAATAAAATATGCCACAAAGCCTGTTTTGATAGGTGTAACAGATCCGGAGATATAGGGTTGGCTACGCTGGCTTAAGTATCAAGTCAGCAGGACCATTGTTTTTCGGAAATGGCTATGGCAAAAAAAATATTTTTTTGGCAAAAAATAGCAAATAATTAGCAAAAAAATATAGTGTAAGTTTTATTACGGCCCTATAACTTGGCTACGCTAGCTTCATAGACACCTAAATCACTTAACTTGATTTGTTACGTGACTGTTACATTCGACTGAAGGACTTATAGACCCTTAAGTTGTTCAAAGATTCAACCAAGAGTTAAGTTAGAATAAGTAGGTATATAAATGTTCGTGACTCATTGCATTGTAGTAAGAGTATTAAGACTACTCGATCGATTTTGTTTCTTATGTTTGTGTTTGTTTCGTATGTAAAAAGGGTACTATCTATTAAACTGGTCTAGTTCCTATATTTCTTCATGGTCTATTAGTACTACACACAATAAAAATTAAGAATGATTCTTTTTTTTATTTGAAAGCTGGTGCTTCCCGTGTGGTCCCATTTCAATTTGGTCCAGTTCTGACAATGGTATCCATGAGAAAACCGTATAAGTCTTTTATGGAATAGTTTTTTTTTCAAGTCGGTTTTTTTTAAAGAAGTATTCTTATTCTCAATTTTTTCTTTTTTTTCAATCAAAAATTATTTTCTGCTTTTCAGGTTAGTTTGCTATTAAAGCGTGTTTTTTAGTTTTTTTAAACTATAATTTGTTTTCTTATTTTTAGGCCTGTATTGTTATCGATTCTTTATACGTGTGCAAATTTTCAAGTTCTTCGGACGTCTTGAAGCTGGTGAAAAGTCACAAAGATACATGCGGGTCAAGATAATATAAAGCATGTACAAATACATCGTGGACCTCATTAAAACATATAGATTCCATCTCATAATGCTTTTTAATGCTTCTGAAATAGAAAAGACCAACTAAGTGTAGTCTAGTCTTAGTTAAGAGAATTGTATAAATTCATAAATGCACAATTCCTACAAAACACAAAGTAAAAATCTCCTATTATACCGTACAAATCCTTGGCTTCCTTAATATTAACGTCTGCATTAGATGGCATAAAGGATTTTTTTGATGTGTCAGGGGCTATTGTTTATCTAACGAATTAAGGAATGAATGCAAAGCAATTTGCTACCATTTTCCCCTTAAATTTCCTCACACGCCCACTGTGAGAAGAAAAGCGGCAATATACGAAGAAACTAAGTGATTTAATCAAATTTGTATGCAGAATGATACGGCATGTTTTGCCTTTATTGGTATACAACTATAACTAGGGAAGTAAAAGGTACAGTCAGGAGAATGGTTTACTCTAAGAGCCCACAACATTTATGCGATTTTTAATTTAATTGAAGGATAAGGATAATTGGTTTAAGAGTCGATTGTTGAGATGAGCATGACTTTGAGGAGTTTGGTTAATATACTGTCAATGGTGTACTCTAAGTAACGAAAGTTGTACCTCTGTTCTTTTGCTTTGAGAGAGGTTTTGCAGCTTCTGGCTAATGTTCTGTTAAGGTGAGACTGGCCCGTGATTTGTCCAGCTCTATTTGTGCGTCTTGCTAAACAGTGTCACGCTATGCCCACCTAATCTGGGTAATTCTCCTCTTTAAAAATTATAAATACCGGCGTGGATTTGGTTGGAAATAGACCGGTGTTTAACCGAACCGGTCTTGACTGGCTGTATACAGCATCTTTATCCTTTCCCAATGTGCGCTAAAGTCATTTTATGTTATAAACTGGGACTAAAACGGTACATAGCAAAATTTCAAATCACTTTCTACACCTGTGACGGTGTCTACGAGGGCTACACTGAAAATTTCGGGAATCAAGGAAGTGACACAACATTACTATTTTAAAATCTATTTATAGCTTTTCGAAGTATTCTCCGCGAAATTTGACACATTTTCCATACGATGGAACCAATCATTAAAGCAACCATTCCATTCGGAAGTTGGGGTCTTCAAAATGGCCGTTTTGTAGGCGTCCACAGCTTCTTCAGGTGATGAAAATCTCTGAAAGTATAGAAATCATTAAGGCTTAGGTCGGGACTGTACGGCGGATGGTCTAATAATTTTATGTTTTCTTGCTCTAAAAACTCTTTTGTTCTGTGCGCGGTGTGAGAACTCGCATTGTCGTGATGGAGGATGATGCGGCGGTTGCAGTTCTCTTTACGGAGTTCGGAAACGACCTGTGGCAAACAAATGCTAGCATACCATTCTGCATTAACCGTTCTTTGCCCCTCAAGAGGAATAGTCGCAACATGGCCGGTTTTGGAGACAAACGTGGCCACCATTTTTTTGCAACACTCCGTGAACGAACAATTTTAGTTGGCTTTAACTCATTTTCGAACACCCAAACTTGTGACTGGTTTTTTGTTTCGGGTTCGTACGCGTATATCCAGGATTCATCACCTGATACAATGTTGTATACAGCATTTGAGGATCCTGCGTGGAATCTTTCGAGAGTTCTGACGCACCAAGTAACGCGAGCCGCTTTTTGCTCTTCACAGAGCAAATGCGGTATCCATCGGGAAAACAACTTTTTTACACCTAATTGTTCATGCAAGATTATTTGTATTTGACTCATGCCAATGTCTAAATTTGCCTGAATTTCGCGGTATGTCACATGTCGATCTTCCTCAATCAGCTTACGCACAGCATCAACGTTTTCTTGGGTGACTGCAGTTTTTGGACGACCTTGACGGGGATCCTCACTGAGCTTGACACGTCCACGTTGAAATTCAGCAAACCAGCGATAAATTGTGGTTTTGGGTGGGGCTTCATCACCAAATGCAGAAAGCATCCGGTCAACACACTATTTTTGTGTTAAACCGCTTCGAAAGTCATAATAAATCATCGCCATTGAATTTTCTCGAGTCAATTCCATTTTTTCAACGACTAAACAAGTTTGAGAATACCTTGTGAGAAGACCGAGAATCTTTTTTTAAATAAATAAATGGTATTCGATTTTTAAAACCAAGTAGTTTTCAATTAAAAAGATTTTAATATGATAGGAATAGTGGAAATATTCCATTCCCGATACTTTTAGTGCAGCCTATGTAGTACATGAGTTTGAGACACTACATTAAATTAAGGGATAAAACTGTACTTATAAATGTTTCAGGTAAGGACATAACCCACAAATTGTACTCAGTGAGCGAAGGCTTGGGCGCGGGAATGGCAACTGATAACGAGGGTACTCCGTCACACCTCACGCGCTCAGCCAGCGTGGACGCCGTGCACGAAGGAACACGCGGCAGACTGCGTAGTGTAGCGTGGCGTGCATGCACCACTGCACCTAAAAGTATGTTATCCCACTTTAAATAACTCTGTTTCATTTAAGACACTTTAGGTTGATTAGATGGCCATGAATGCCTAGTAAACTAAATCCTGGTATAAACCGGTAAGGTTGAAAACACATTCACAGTTCATCCAGAGTCTTGACATAATACTTTATGACATGACCTTTTGGGTTTATTTCTTGTAATACCATATACTTTTATAGGTACATCGTACTGGCGACCAGTGGTAGCCCGTCAGTTTCTTCGGCAATCACCGTTTGGTCGGTCCGTACAGCCTCCCCCGCAGTTGATGACGCAGACATCATCCGCGAGTTTACAACCCCCGGCACCCGCAAGGCGTCGGAGTCCGCCACGGCGCACTACGTCATTCCGCCGCGGGAGGGAGGTTAAGTTTGCGGAGATGACTACGTCACCAGAACCAGCCGTGTGACGCGGGCCGCGGCTCCAGCCTGAGCTGGTGCCGCTCGTGTCACCACTGACCTTCTCACCCACCACCTCTATAAAAACACCATGACCGCAGACTGAGCGAACGGAAGCGCCTCGAACCACAGACTTTTAAACCTGTTGATTGTCAACTGAATTAGGAGTGCCCTTGCAGACGAGTGCTTTAGGTACCTATCACAAGAAGATTTGCTAAGTGGGAGGCAAAGACCAATTTTGCGTTTAATTTCGTTTAATACACAAAAAGAGCTTCCTGTTATAAAATATTTAATATTTATTTTGTTATTCTTATAACATTAACTCGTTCGCTCGAAGATAAACTCGTATTGTGAAACTTTGAACAAAAACTTTGCGCTGATAAGAGCGGAGTGTAAGTTTATAATAGTTTAATAAGTGACTATACCTTCTATATTGTGATTATTGTGTGAACTTGTAAAGTATTGGTTCAATAGTGTGCTACAACGTAATTCGCGTAGTGCTCAAGTACCTACTTCAAAGAACACTAAAGCAAAGAAAATTTGCAAATTTTTATAATAACAAGTGAAACAAACTAAAATATTAGTTTCAATCGAAAAACACTGATAGAATAATGGAATTATAATTAAACTTAATTTTTTTAAGCAATTGATAATTCTAATGTGGAATTCTAAAAGTATTTTAATGTTAAAATAATTAATTGTTTACTAGTGATAAGACGTGTTAAATTCGTGATAAAATATTGAAGTTACTGCGCGAATTTATAATTATTAATCATCATGAATATACTGTTCAGCTACATACAATATCGGTATGTTCAAGCATCGCGGCGTCGTCGTTAGGTTTTTTCAAAAGTCAATAAGTTGATATGTACCTACTTGTTGTAAATTACAAACAGCAAAAGTTCCAGTAAAACCATCTAGCACCGCATTATATTAATCGTAGCGTGACGTTAACACTGCTTGTACTCGTACCTATTTACAATAATTACTGATGGTTGGGGCTGGCCTTTTGCCTGTATGTGGCTATATTATTTTTTTATCCGTCTACTACTACTATACTCACTTTAACATATTACAAAAATTGCAATAACCCGGCTAAGTCCAATTTCCCTTCTTGGGTACATTGCTTTGATCTCCGCTAGAATTTTACAAATTGAATTGTACAAGCCAAAAACTATGATTCTGGTTACAACAACAAGCATTCCTGTTGGCATAAATTGAGTGGAACACAAATCATTTAGGCATTGTTTTGGCAATGTAAGGCGCGTTTTTCATATTTTTTTCCAACTAGGTACTTAAAGATGACACAATATTACGTAATACTTGAAATTATCGTTTTTCGCCTTCAGTTTACACTTTACTGCGTGTTTGTGTTAGGTTTATTTTTTATCATAAATCGATACATGAAACGATCAGAAACAAAACGGTTGGTAGAATTTGTTGTGTGCAAATAATTCGAATGTTTTTCTTTCATTTTATGTTATATTTTTACATGATGACGTGATATGGTTATTTTAGAGGAAAATCAAACAACACTAGTTAAAATGACAACGAACTAAAACTATCCTTTAGTAAGATTTAAAATAGCGACTGTGGAATGTGGTGATTATCGATTATGATGAGTAAAAATGATAAAAAACTAAATTTTGTAAACCAGCATAATACCTTTTACATTTTACATTCACATCAGATCTACTCTAGTTGCCCGGCCAGTGCAGCTTTTTAGCTTTTTATTTAACCCTTTACGTGGCTACAGATAA
This sequence comes from Euplagia quadripunctaria, assembly GCA_963859945.1. Lineage (NCBI taxonomy): Eukaryota > Metazoa > Arthropoda > Insecta > Lepidoptera > Erebidae > Euplagia > Euplagia quadripunctaria. Next base: position 13,076,802 of record OY982562.1, on the reverse strand, counting down.
AAGTTAAACTTATGCTAAAATGCAATGGCTCTGTAGCCTACTGTCAGTGCTCAATTATTCGTACATCAAAAAAATCCACTCTGCACTAAAGAGTATTTCTCTACGTCATAATATGGAGCAATGGCCTAATTGGTTTTCTCGCTTACTGCCACTGCATCCAGTGTTCCTAGTTCTGTTTTGGGCCCCTGCGAAATAGGGAGTATGCCTTAGTGCTGGAGGTATCTTTTTTATTGTGTAATGCAATAGGCGTTTGTCTTCCAACTACCTGATGGAAAGTGATGATGAAGACAAAGATGATACACGCCTTTCCCGAAGAGAAACCTATTCACTCTACTCTTGAACGTTAGAAGATTATAATTGTCTGGAAAAATATACGCAGGCAATTCATTCCAGACCTTGGTCACTCGAACCAAAAAGGAGCTCTCAAAACGTTTCGTTCGCCTTTTTAGTGTTTCGGCAATGGAAGGGTGGGTGTATCTCTTTTCTATTAAAAAGAGCATGAAGACACACAACCAGAAAAAAAGTCCTGAGAAACCTGAACTCACAGATGTCGTTAAGATCTTAATTCATTATATATATTTTATTCATAAATATGTAAGGTTATCAACCCTGGCTAAAGTCACATAAATCGATAAATATGAGAAGCTTTGAACATTACAGTTAACATCCAATCCTTTCCAAATACTTTTGTATAAATATAAGCAAATTATGTTTGTTACTGCCCCTTAAACCAGCTTTATTAGCGATGTGGATTTTAAAAGCGATCAAACTAAAGTTACATCTGATGTGATTGTGACCAGTGATCGATTGCGTGTGGAGATAATATCAAAGATTTAAAAATCGTTAGAATTTGTAGAATCTTTAAAACACTTGCTGAAGATAGAATAACGAATTTGAACTGATATTTATGGCCAAAGGATTTTTATTTTATTCAAGCACCTCGTTCGTACCTACGTACTAATTTCAAACAGAAACGGCTAATGCGATCAAATGCATATGTACTTTTTATGGTGGTGATACATTATATGGGATAGATTATTCTGAAGACTTTGATATATCAGTTGTCCTGGAGCATTTTGAGTCAATACTGATTTGGAAAGGCAACGTAGAGCAGAACTGAAAGGATTTCATTTAAGCCTAGAGCCTAAGCTATTCGCCATTACATCCTGTTAGGTATATCAACCTAACAGGATGTAATGGCGAATAGCTTACGACAAATAATTATACAAACCTTTCGAATCCAAGTATCATAAATATACTTAGATAACTTCATTTTTTTTAATAATAAAAAACAGAAATATTTAGTTAACCTTCTGTACATATACCTACCCCGTCAACAAAAACACTTCTTAAGTTCTCAAACTGTTTTAATTTTTTTTTAATCTGCTTCATGTTATTTATTTTCAATTCATGTTACTACAATAGATATTTTAAGTACACAAAACGGAGTTTATAGATAAGATACTAACTTTAAGAACTGTTCTGATGTTCAAAATGCACATTTCGAATATCTCACATACAAAATAAAATAATGAAATTCATGTACCTAAATACTAAGAGTTGAGCTTTTAGTAAGTGTATTTACACAGATTATGTAGGCGTGAAGAGAATTCATTATCGTTATCTCCATCTTGTTATCTAAGCATCATGTCATAAACCAACTGAATATAGAGAGATTTTAAACGTCACTATTCGTAAAGATGATCTAAATTAAATTCAAAAGCGATGATATTCATGGTAAGTTTTGCCATGAGATGCAGAATGTTTTCGTTTGTAATTATACTTATTTATATTTTTCAAACGATCTCTAATTAAATGTAGCGAGCCCATTCACCTTAAGTTATAAATAAGATAATTTGCGTATAAAGGCCGAGACCCCTTTTTCGAAAGCTGTTTAACTGTCTTAAAAAATAAATAGAATTAACATAATTTTGTTTTTCTTTTTTGTTTTGTCAAGCAAATACCAGCAATTATTACTAGAGCTCAATTTTGATAGGAGGCCAACGGGTACTAAAAAAATAAATGAGGGGTCTACCTTAGAGGGCCAACGAAGTCTCGCCCTATCTTGGCATACGTGCCTTAATTTTTTGGACTTAATATTTAAAGAAATATAAAATAATACCGCTAACATTGCAGATTATTTACGCTTGTGAAATAGGCAACTCAAGTTAGAAAAAGAATTCCGTGACCTCTTAATAAATTTATTACAAAAGTCATGCATGTCCCTTCTACCTTCAAAGGGACATGTGAAATTTAGGCGATGTGAACTATTTTTGTATTCATCTAAACATATAATCCGAAAGCGTGATGTTTGAATGGATCATCATAGAAACATATTTACTCACATTGATGTTTAGTTGATGTTGTTGCTTCAATATTATACGTGTACGTCGCAGACTAGATGGGCATGTAGTTCGTACTTACTGTACTAAGATTCGTCGATAAATACGTAACTTTAAGAGACCGTACAACGAGGATACATCATCACTATTAGTTAAATAATTATCTTTATAAATCGGTGTGATATATAAGTTATTTTTGTTAGGTTACGGAGAAGTGACAATGTGTAGCTATCAAGTGGCTAAATGGTCTAAAGCATTCCGGTACAAATTTCAAGCAAGCAGTTTTAATAAAAAACATAGGAAGTTATTTATTGACTGATTTCTATATTAATTATTTGCGAGAAGTTATTTTAGTTATGTCTCAATTTATTTTAATGGTTTCATACAGAGTTTTAACACGGTTTATTAGCATGTTTCCGTTGAAGGTTTAAAAATATCCACTAGAGGGAGCACTAGTAGGGGTACCTACCAGATATCTTTATTCTCCTATTGAACGATAAACGTGTGCTGAGCCGAGTCCTCACTGCAGTCGCAGTGGTAACAGGCGGGACTCAGTTCCCTCCTAGCGACCGAGTGCAGGTACTTCCCGAAGCAGCCGTGCCCGGAAAGGACCTGCGTCAGTCAGAAGGAAAGGGTCCCGTGCTGCCGGCCTGCCCACTCGACGATGACCGGCTGGAGCGCCTCCACGACGGCAAACGGACGCCAGACGGCACGTGGAGCCTCCAGCCGGGACGACCAACGAGCCATGGTGGCTCGGCGAGCGGCCTCAGGCCATTCGCGTACCTCTTCGGGCGGGGGCCGACTGCCGCTTCCCGCCCGGAACTCAGCCGTTCGCCGATATACTTCGGCGAGCACTTCCGTCTCCAAATCCCACGGAGGTGTCCCGGCCAACGCGCACGCCGCCTCCGTCGACACGGTGCGGTATCCGTGTATGGGGAAGGGTTAGGGCCTCCGGCAACCTCACTCACGCAGCGAAAAGTAATGTTTTCTGTGAGGCCGTGGTATCACTCTTGTCGAGCCGGACCATACGTGCCGAAGCATGGCTTTCCCACGAACAAAAGCGGAGCGAAGTTAAAATTTGCACAAGTTAAAGATCATCTTGTCCGGGATTTGAGACGGTAGATCGCATGATTTGCCTGTTTCGGGTAATAAAAATAAACTCGTAGAAAGGTTAATTGTCGTTGAAAAAGCGTCTAATTATTGTAAAAAATCTTAATATTTTTTAAAATTTTTGTTATATATGCTATTTTCTTACAATCAGGAATCGTAGAATGTATTGCGAATAGTAAATATAAAAAAAATCGGAGTCGATGGTAGTAAATGTTTAGGGTATTTATACCCTAAACATTTACTACCATCGACTCAATGCATGAAACTGCTCAATCCACTTCTACTAAACACTACATCTCGTTCCTTTCCTTCTGTCCAAACTATGCAATTTTTCCATCTCCAGCTATCCCTCGCACTTTTTGTTATGCTACTACAAAAATAAGTAAAGTGTATAATTATATTACTACTGATCCTGTTGATGGTTGAGTTCCTTTCTTCCTAACTGCGGAATCTCAGGAATCTCAAAAGCACTTGCAAAGAGGAAGACAATAAATAAGTCTATTTCTTAAGAGCAGACGTAAAATCTTCTTTTAAAGCAACTGTGACGTAGAAAATAAGTATAATATTAGCAACATTCTTAACGCTCAGTGTCAATGTATCCTGCATCTTACATGTGCATCAAAGTTGAAGGAATAATATTAGGGCTAAAAGTTGGACAATAACCCTATTCTAACAGCTCCCCATTAATCGTTAACTTTTTAGTACTTAAGAATGTCCTTTTTTCTTGTTGTTCGTTCGATTGGTAAATCTGTTCTTCGCTAAACATGTATCCACTCCTAACACTTTTTCTTATCAACTTGCAGTTTTATAAAAGGCACAAATTTTACATCATCCTACTTGTATCGACTGTCGGGATATGTACAAATTCGCGATTTGGGCATGGGCACGTGGTCATGTAGTATTCTAATTTTTGTTTACAATAACTATGATTTATTTTAATAATAATAAGACGTTGCCGTCAATAAAAAAAATCAAAAACTATGTACCCCTCACTAGTTCTGCGTCTGGTGGATATTTTTTAAATCTTCAAAGGAAACAGGCTAATTACTCGTAGCTTTACCTGTGTCTATCTGTCTATGCCTCGGAATCTTTAAACATAGTTATCACCAACCTCAAGACGTCCGATTAACTTGAAAATGTATACATCAATCGTTTGCGTCAAATTATTTATTTTGTAAATATCTTAATTCTTAGATTTTTATTTTTATAACTAACCTGTGGACTTTAAATCACTGTAGAACAAACTCTTCTTATTTTAAAATTGTTTTCTAATTTTGAGTTCGGTTTGCTATTTAAGCGTAGTTTTTGTTTTTAACTATAATTTATTTAGCCTCTGTAATGTTCATGAATGTAAGCTGTTTTGATTCATTAAATGAAAGTCTAAGATTGATACAAATTTTATATCAATCTTAGACTGTGTCTCATAGTAGACTGAGTGGATATCAGAGTAGTTAAGTTATACTATGGTCCAACTTATTCATGTATTCTTTTAATTAGAATACAGATTTTGTTCTATCATATTATAATCCAATTAAAGTCCTGATTGTACGGTATCTCACTCGAATACATATCGTTCTTCGTCTTGTCTCGTCATATTAGTTCTAATGATGTAGTAAAATGTTCTCGGTGGGCTGAATTTCATTTAAAGCAGTAGTTTTATACAAACAGATTTAAGTAATTAAGTATTCACTCTACGTAGTCACCGTCATCCAATCCATAATGCTTTGTGAATTACGTAACTCTTAGCAAAAGATGACCAGAGAATCGTGTGATATTGTCTGTTAACCAAAACGAGAGGGGCTGTTTTATAAGTAGCCGTTCACGTACACAGTGTAAAGCTAGGTGCAATGTCGCACAGTTCTCTCCGTACATATTTTTTGCAATTTACAAAAAAACGTTGGCCTTGCTCTTATGGTGTAATAAAATAACATTATAAAAGGCTAGTGAAATTTTGATAACTAAATAACAACTAGACTTGAAATTATAAATTGATAAGGCGATTAAAAAATATATTGATAAATTGATAATCATTACGACATTAATTATAAACTGGCATGCATTGTGTATTTAATATTCAAACGCTTATTAAATTTGTTTACTTTGTGTCCCGATATACATAAGTTAAGACGACTTTCAAGAATAACTACTATTATCACAGGAATTCGAATAAACAGGAGCGAAGATCACAGTAGTATTGGCTTCCCTTCTAATATTAACTCAAGTATTTTTACTTCTTGGAAATACCCTATTCTTTTATCTACACATTAAATATCAAGTGCTGTCACTGTTCTAGCCATCTTACTTGCTACTCATATCGGATGGTTTTTGAACGTTTTCGAATGTTGAACAATCGACACTTTCCATTCAGTTCACATGATGTTAAAAAACTTCCGTTTTTTATTTTCGGTAATCCCGCAGCAGGAAATTTAAATTGTAAATTACATAATATAACTGCATAATATATTATGGTGTTGGAAAGTGACACAACTTTAAACTTACTAAGTATCACAGAATTGGTTCATAAAACTAAGTCTTCCAACGTTTAAATACATCTTCCTGATCTCAATAACATGTACTTCGATATAAACTTCCAATCTAAATATTTGCAGCTTTAAATGTAAGCAAGGCTCTGCAATAATAAAATATGTAATCGCTTTATTGTATTAATTTGTTAGTGCCACTAATTTGTTATTATAAATTACTTAACTTTCTAAGCTACTTGTACAAAACGGGAGCAATGTCTTGATTATTTATCGCTTTGAATACCTAGTACTATTTTCTAAATAGGTTTTTGTACAACGCCTGTATCTAATTTAAAAACAAACTAGGTACCTATGTATTCACTTATTACACAGTTGTGATTTGTACATAGTAGTGTACAAATCACAAATGTCTATACCCGTTTAAGTAAACATTTATTTTCTATATTATAATTAAATTTGTATTACATTTAATGGAATTAAATACTCGTGTGCCTACAAAGTTGCAATAGATCTTCCTGATTTGTTTTTTTATGTCTATAATCGTTTTACATACAAAATGTAATTACTTCCAATGCAATGTCACTGCAGGATTCTTATTTTAAAACATGTTAATTTAATGTTGTAATGTAATGTTGTATATTCTACAGTTTAATTAGATACAAGTAGGAAGTTATAATGTGATAAATAACGACATATTCATAGACATCTGAAAGGCGTAAGTCGAAGGATGCCCAGCCATTGTTTTAGCTATTTTAGTTATATTTAACTGCGCAGCGAATTAAAGTACTAATTAATAGTGATATCAAAAGCTATTTTATTTTGACGTTCAATCGTATTATAAAATATACAACAACCTATTTTTAGTGTAGCGTAAACCTGAAATTATTAAAATGTTTAAAATTAAAGCAAAAGAGAAATTTACCACGGAATAATAAAACAATGGTAAATTCCTAAAATGCTGGTATCGCCGAAATCACTTGGAAATGAATCGGTAAATTAAATTATAAACGATAAATTCCAATAGACAAAACGGTTAGTCATTTAACGCAGGATAATAGTCGTACGTAACAGAGTGGGTAAATGTTGCAGATCTTCGCATAACTATTACACACGATGACACGAGCGATCGCTATCTGGCACATTCTCTTAATTTTATTATTATGTACAATGATTCTTGACAGAACATGAGATTTGTATAATTTAATAGTTATTTTTTCAAGAGCACTGTATGAAAAGAAATACTTTTTGTAGTCTTCTAGATTTATGCTGTACTAAAACAGATGTTGTATGTCTATTATGAACTAAAACAATGATCAGTGGCAGTGACTTGACAGAGTGCCTCTGTGATACACGTTAGCTTAGAATAGGAGTCGTCAGTTGAAATAATCATGTACTCGCAATCTGTTATTCTCAATATATGTTGCCCTGCGCCTCGTCATACATAACAGTTATTGATTATATTATTGTATTTATTCACTTTATTAACATGTTTATTATGTCTTTAATAAAACAATTGCTTATTACATCGTTTTATTTCAGTTTATGTAGGCAGTATATCGCTTTGACTTTGGTTATCATTGTGTAACATTGGCGATGTTGTTCTGCAGTACTGACATTACATTATTATACGATCATAACTATTGCCATTCTTCTTGGCGTTGCGTTAAACCGAACTAGGGCCTTTCTGTTGGCCATCAATAAAGGACGGGTTTAAGAATTACTCAATTAATAACATACCTTCATATAATGCAGAAGAGTATTTCCACAAGAGCAGAGACAACGAATGGCTTTAATCTGGTCTCTAATATTGTATATCTCTGGTCCTAATATTATTGATTATTTTACTGTATTTAAGGAATACAGCTTTAAATTTCAATGAATATAATATTTTGATGTATGTCCGGGTTACGTGTGTGTCTTTTTTTAGATAAAATCTGACAGTCAAAATATTTTAAACTATTATAAATAGTTATAAAGTTTTAAATTTTTTGACTGTCACATAAACAATGATTAGAAATGTATAGGTAAGTAATTACTTTTATAGTTATTGGTCTCAATTCTGTTGTATTACTCTCTTGACTAAATGACCTTCATACAAAATATAAACCTTGTATACTTTGAAACAAGGTCTTATTATTTAAACAAGTAGGTAACATATGTCGCTATCGAAATAAGCAATTTATTTGTCGACTAAAGTCTGACACGCTTAAATAAACTTTAATACCACGTAGCGAGGGCCGCTATCCGTTGAATGCCATCTCTTTTGCTCTGTGTTTTTAGTAAGCGTCTTCGTAGGTGTCGATTAAAATAACGTCATCTTAGTTCGTTTTGAACAAGTTTTTATACGGTAATTATACGGCATTTGAATAAATGGGGACTCTCGCTGGGTGGAAATAAAGTTGAGCATATGTTGATAGGTTTTAGTGAAATTTAGTGGCGCTGAGAAATAGATGCCAGTAACAAATAGACCTTGTTACGAAGAAGTCAAAGTTGATTTCATATGAAGAAATTAAGTCAGGTTTTAGTTTAGTCGAGTGTACATTAGAATCGGGACCATTGTCTCTAAACATTTTAGTTTTTGATAAATTAGACCATCTTCCGATTGCCGCTCAATCTTATATTTTTTTAAACATGACATTTATTTTTTTCGTTACCTTTATGTAACTTAATGGAGTAACTGCTTTTCCTGTATTGCGTTGAATAAAGGTAAAATCAGTTACAACATTCGACACGTCTGCAAGGAGTTGAACATCATTACCCTGTCGTCTCATCACATCACACAAAGACATATTTAAATTTGGGAACAAAAAAGTGTGTATGTACTTATTGCACGTAAGAAGTATACTTTTGTCTAATTAAATAAAGTTTATTTAAATATCATAAATACCGTCAACTAACCTCAAATTCTACAAACGCACTCAAAGTAATATGTAAAAACCATTTTTACCACTTATAATCACAGTAAATTATTATAAATAATACACACCGTCAGCTAACCTCAAATTCTACAAACGTACTCAAAGTAATATGTAAAAACCATATTTATCACTATTGTGAAGTTGGTAACTTTTTTTGAAAAACTAAAATGTTGGCTAACTAACTTCAGGGTGTCGGTTTTTCATGACAATGTGCGCGCGCATCGTAAAAATTTACTATCATCATTTTTCCATAACGCACCAAAAGAAGTATAACTTCAAAAAAAAATATCCATCCGTTAAAAAAACAAACAGAAATAACAGTGATAGATGAAACACAAAAATAATTATTATAATTATCTTATTAAATTACCTACTTTCAAATAATAGAAAGTAATTTAATAAGGTATATAGCTATACAGGTCCATAGTATTCGATATCCATTAGTTAATAAGTAGAGTATCGAAGGGAACGAAAATGTAAGACCGTTTTTAAATTTTACCACCTCACTAGTGGTCAGTAGTGCAGAAGGGAAAAAAAGCCCCACCACACTACTGGTAGTGTCGTTTGGTAGTGCGGTGGGTCATACTAAACTTTGACCGAACCTTACAAATAAAGCAAAATTCTAAGAATTAAATTTCATGGAATACACTACGTACCCACTAACAAAAAACTACAAAAACCCTAAAAGGAGAAGGACACATTATCTCAATCTTGCAATGTACATTACAGACTAATACCTACCTGTGGTATACTAAGTATGAAAGTGTTATCTAATGTTTCCACTTCAAAATAATTTAGGCGCGACATAATTCAAAACATTCGCTATATGTAGGTACGTATGTTGAATGATACTCGTTTCATATAAGACATCCTCCAAGCCGTAGTTTTATTTCCCATTAGATTATTTTCAGGGAGCAGAAAATATCTACAACACGTTCGAGAATAAGCAATGAAATGAATACTATCGTAATCTAGGTCATTTATAAAACTCGTAACATACGGTACTGAGTCTCGGTGCACGATCGCGGTGGCGGAGACAGGTAATGTCTGGAGAAAGGGAAGGCGCATTTGCTAACTTGGTGTTAAAGTGTCGTGTCGTTGTGTTTTTCAACTAAGTAGATGAACATTGACACGGCTCGTGACGTAGACTCGCTTCATTATTCGACTATGCTAATTTTGTTCAAAACGATAATCAATGCACGCTGCGGCCCAGCCCGCTGATAATATGTTGATAACGTAGAGTAGTATTTGTTAAGCCGAGGCAAGGAACGCCGGCCCGCGACATATTCTTGTGCCTCAACAAGAAATATAGTTTCATTAATATGTCGTTTTTAATAAGAAAGTGTATAGTGAACTTGAGGAATGTTCCGAAGTGTCGCAATATTTGTGTACTTATGCAAACTGTAAGTGGTTTTTATAATAATTTAGATTTAAGGTTATAATGATATCTTTCACTCTAACTAAGTTCAGTTAAAGATAAAACTCTCTTTCTCCTATAACAAGTACAATTCTCGTACAAAGTACAACTACCATGGAGTGATGGAATATACTTTAATAGAATCACACTATTTACCCATGACTGGTATTATGAATAACGTACCTATAAATTACCCTTACAATTAAAACACCGATTGAAACACAAACCAAATAAAAATTACTTAATAGGTTATCTACATGCACACGCATTATAAAAGGTTACTTATTTTGATGAGCTGTTTATGGACTTAAATTGAATCAATTTATATTTGTTTACGTCGTTATTACATGAAAAATATATATAATTTTACTTCAATATTGTTAGTTGTTGGATTATAAGGTGATAAAAACTTATGAAACAGACACATTTAGGTACATAGTTTTGAATACCCGGTGTATACTTGGAATTGGCAAGTTACTATAAACACTGTGTTTAGTCTTAATGCGTCTCAGATTATGGAGCGTGTATTGAACAACCGTATCCTGGCATATCTTGAAACTATTGAGCTCCTCAGTGACCTTTCGATATACACCACCCACCTATGGAGCGAGGCCTTGGAGGGTCATGGCGATGCAATAGACGTATCTTTAGACATAGCTGAGGCCTTTGACCGAGTCTGGCACGAGACTCTTTTAAGTGAGTTTCCAGCGAATGGCATACCAACCAAACTTTGCGACTGGATTTCTGATTTCCTAGAGGAACGGTTGATTCGAGTCGTCCTAGATGGCTGCTCTTCCGACTTAATAGCAATTAATGCCACGGTTAATTACTATTAGCAATTTACCCCGTTTGCAGAGGGAACAGGGATCTTTCTCTCTGCAACCTTGTTCCTGCTCCATATTAATGACCTCTTAACGTCTGGCATTATTAGCCAATATCTTATTATAATCATATAGTATTATAATCATAGCCAGGCATAGCTATGCTTGGCTATGATTACTGACTATCTAGGGCTTCTGGGCATCGCCGTCGCCGAGTCGCCAAAGTGTGGAATGAACTGCCTGCGTCTATTTTTACAGGCAATTATAATCTGGAACGTTCGAGTGTAGACTGAATAGGTTTCTCTGGAATAGACGTGTACCATCTTCGTCTTCATCGTCACTTTCCATCAGGTGAGTTGGAAGACAAACGCCTAATCCATTACAGAATAAAACAAAAGGATGAATGTACACATTATGGAACTTTGTTCACGTACCTATTCTTCTTTTTAGGGTGACTGTACCTTGTGTCTATGTTCTCAATCTAAGGTCACTCTATTACAATAACAGAGACAAGATAAAATAAACTGATCAAAAATATTGTATAAATTGAGATAAAAATAATAAATAAAAAGAGATAGGTGTAATAATAAAATTCTTTTAAACACGTTTAGCAATTTCGATTGTTAAGGTTAATTTATGTCAAGATTAATGCAAACAGAGTTAATGATGATTTCAACTTTTTACTTTAATGTGAAAAAACCTAAATATTATAACCAGCAGCTAGAATTACCAAGATTGACGTTATCTCTGACGTATAAACAAAAAAAGGAATCTGAAATTTGCTTTTAATGGAGCTATAACTAGTAACAAGATAACATTATCTAAAATGAGCTGTGAGGGACGTTATAAATCGATAAAATTCAAGCTCAAGGATTAAATTTTATATCGAGCGAAAACTGATTTGGGCAATCAAAACTGCATAAATATATCCATATTCTTACGAAAATATACAAAAATGGTGATGTTATATTAATGCATAACCATAATATCTATTTAGAATTTTAATGTAATACGTAAGCTGAAGAACGTTGCTCTAATGAGCTGACATTTTTTCCTTCTTGTTCTATATATTCTTTGACTGACCTGTTGGTCTACAGCTAAGTTATCCTGTTTGCTGAGCCAGAGGTCGTGGGTTCGATTCCCACCCAGGACAAATAATTGTGCCTAACCCCCCCCCACCCCCACCCCCCATTGTGTGTGGGGCGCCGTAGGGCCATGGGCCCTTGGCATTTTGCCGTGTCACCCTATTGTTACGCCACTGAAAGCTAGTTATAACTAACATACCTATGTTTGTCCATATTATATCAGAATTCTTATTTTGGGATTTCATCAATATTTATTAAATCTGTTCTGAAATCGATGAGCTGGAGCTATTTCATCAAAGTGTTTTTAACTTTCCTATGCCTTGTTTTTATGAAATGGGAATATATACCCAATTTTGTTGATCTACGCTCATGTTTACCAGGGCTTTTGAGGATTGTTTGTCGTAATGCTTTAATTATATCGAAAAACCAAGTTTTATTGCAGATATAGTATTGACCCTACTGGACCATCTAGTAAGATCGAATAGCCTTTATAGAACCATTGTCCAAATCACGCTTCTTTGCGAATTTTATTTTCCTGTTCCTTATCGATAGTGTCACATTTTTGCTAACGTTCATAACCCGCAATATGGTCTCTCGAGAAACGGTGCTGTTTAATTATCTCTGATAAATGCCTCCAATCCCTGATGCCACACATACGTACACGTACGGTGTACTAAATGTACACCATACATTATTAATTTGCGAAGTATCCAGTATTTTGGAAAAATACAACCAAAAACGATTAACTAGTCCAAATTTAGAATTTAAAAAGTATTGGAAAAAAATACCTGTTGTTCTGGTGAATGTCTTTTGGAAAAAGCCCTAAAGACTGTAAAGGCCCCATATCAAGAATTTGACGTTTTCATTATCATTCTTATTCGTGAAGTTACTAAAATCATAAAAAGATAATTTATCGCTCGTATTTTCCAAAAGTGTAGAGGTCGGTGGTTCCTCCACTGTTACATGTTCCATGCAGACATTGTCGTCGTTGACACGATCGGCAGGATCATCAACGGAGCGGGTACCGCGGGCTGCGGTATCTTTAACTGTAATAACGGTCGAATCTTCAGTAGGATTCTCAAGCAACACTGTAGTGTCCACATCATCTAAGTCAGTAATAACACACATATTTGGGTCAGAAGTACTAGTAGAAGACAATTTTTGTCTCTAGTTAATAGTGTTTTTAGCGGATAGTTGGTTGATAACTGCCTTTTGTGAGATTTCTTGACTATCCTTTTTACGATCTTACGATAGTAGGTAAACGATGAAAATACTAAATCAAAGCGCAAGTAAGGTATTACTTGTGATCACCAATATACCTGGTGTCTGATATATCTGCCTATGAGGGTTCAGCCTGAAAAATATAAATGATGTTTAATATAAATGTTTGTTCCAAGTCCACCGAATTGTCTACTAACCGCTTATGTTTACATAGGCGATCTCACCACGTTCATCAATCTTAAGTTACTCTTTCTTTTTTCAGGAGAGGCATCGATCTCAATGCTTAACGAAGAATACTGAAAATCGTAGTCTGACAGATTTTAACCTTCGTCGCAGAAAGTTTTACACTTCTCAAATCGTGAACAAAGTGGTTGCTTTCAAGCTCTCTGACATTGGTGAGGGCATTAGAGAAGTCGTTGTGAAAGAATGGTAAGACTTTATAACTACATCGTATAACAAAAACCGATCCAATCAATCGTAACACAATCAAAAGTCTATCTTAATAATATAACTACCAACCCGCCCCGACCTCTTCAACAATCATCATCATATTTCAACCAATTTACACAAAATCTTAACAAATTATATACCTAAATCTTCCTCATGAATCGCGGTATCTATTGGTGTAAACCGCAAGAAAATCCTTTCTGTAGTTTTTGAGTTTATTGCGAACAGACAGACAGACGGACAAACTCGGCAAGGGACTTTGTTTTATAATATGTAGTGATAAACGGGAAAGTTTGTGAGTATGGATGCATGGATGGATGTTTATTACTCTCACGCAAAAACACAAGATAGTTAATGACCTGGATTAACAATAATCACAAAACACATCTGTACCGTGGTAAATGAGGTGCGCGCGGGCGAAGCCGCGATCAAAATCTAGTACATAGATACATAATACCTGTAATAGAACAATACATACTTGGATGAATGAATTGAATAATGTTATTGATTTATTATGTTAGTTCATTCAATGAAATGTTTTGCTGAAAAATTGCATTTTGTGTATTTGGTGTTTACAAGACAAGTAGGTATAGGTAGGTACTACAATATTTTAGTAAAAAAGAAAAATTTAATAAATAATTATAGAACAAAATAAGAACTAGGTGTGTAGAAGAAATAACTAACTTTTGAAAGATCATAAATTGTTTTCAATCAAACAATGTTCAGTGGCAAATGGTGACTCCAAAATATAAATTTTACGCAAGCAAATTTGCACGACGAAGGGTTGTTTCTGTGCAAAATTTCGATGCTTTCAGTGTTCAAAACTAACTAACTTAAATTATTCAGTTATCATGTTTTGCTCATACTGTAGTTTGTGTAAACAAAACATGTGTTATCTTCTCATATAGTTGAGTTCTCATTAGGTATAACGTAAGCGAATGATGTAATAATACCACAGATAAGATAATATTTACTTCGTAAGTAATACTGACTTGGGCAAACACATACAATAATCGATGTTATAGTTAAATGAAGAAACACACATTATACGAAAGTGATGACGTTACTACTGAATTTACACGTGGCTATTGTATATAATTAAATTAACATATTTCGTCAAACGCTGAAGTGCGGTTACACGGTTACAACTCGGTGTAACGCAACGGTGTAAGGCACCTTCTTTAATAATAAACGTCATAATTCTGTAAAAAGTTATTAATACTTATTAAATATTACATTTATAACTAAAATCCTTACCTATACACTAATAAAACCAAAAAAGGACTGTTTTAAATTTAAAGACAACACTGATTCCTACTACACGACGATAACATGTAAATACAAACCACAGAAGATTTTGGATCGAAACAAAGCAAACGAATTGAGCAAGCACCCTGCAGAAGACGATAATTTTATAGCTCTACTAGCAGCGCCCCGCGGTTTCACCCGCGTAAGTCCCAATTCCGTGGGAATACCGGGATAGAAATTGCGTGCTTTTGCTTTAATCCAGGGGATAGTGGGATTAGCATTGTATTTCATTTCTGCTGAAGGGTAGGGTCACAAGAGCATTATCAAAAAAGGTAGGAGAGACGTCACCAGTATTTTGTAGTTATTTTTAAAGTCGTTCAAGTTCAAGTCGTCTTTAGAGGCAGATGTAATATAATACGCACTAACCGTGATGGATACTTATAAATTAAAATATATAGAAAATAAACAGTACAGATACCTATCTGTACTGTATATTTTCTTTATGCCTATATACATATTTATTTTTTAACGCTTCAGGTTCGTTAAGGTAGGCGATAAGGTACAACAATTCGACAACATATGCGAGGTTCAGAGTGACAAGGCCGCTGTAACCATTACAAGTCGATACGATGGAATAGTTACCAAGCTATACCATGAAGTTGATAAGATCGCGCTAGTTGGACAACCTCTTGTTGACATAGATGTTGAAGGCGATGAAGGTACCAATTTTTTTATTTTGTTTTATTACAGCAATACATGTATCTGACAACACACTTGCTTAAATCACTGAAAGGACATAACTCTAACATGCAGTTACAATAAGAAATAAAATAAAATAACCATCCATGTAGAAGGTATGACCGTTTGAATGTCTACAAAATATTTTTCGATAAAATATATATACATTTTTTATTGAAATATATTTTGTAAAAAAGAATAGTAAGTATAAAAGAAAATTACTTAAATTGACTATTGACCTCTCCACCTTATCTTCAAAAAAAATAATAAGGAATACATATACGTCTTTACTTGTAGTTTAAAAGAAAACCCTAACGAAAGTCCCTTATTGCGGGTCCGATTTACATTTTAACGGTGTCAACGGTGTGTGAACGGCGTAGAATATTTAAATTGCGACACATATTTTTAAAATCTAATTATTTAAAAATTGAGTTTTTATAGTAAAAGTACGTCTGACACTTTAAAATATTTAATTGACTTCGTCGTAATGGTGAGAATCGATTTACCAATGTTTTAAACATCAACGTATGTATATGTATACGTACGTAGGTAATATACTCCTAACATCTGACGTACATATTAACTAAGTAAAAGATGTTCATAAGATGGGTATAATAATCTTTCCAGGCGCTCCTGCCGACTCGGAAGCCAGTGCACCTGCAGCTGCTACTGAAGCTCCTTCAACTGAAAAAGCTCAAAAAGTCAAAGTATTGACAACTCCTTCTGTAAGAAGAATTGCTGCTCAGTTCAAGGTTAGTTGAATTAACATTTAAATTTATATCAAGTAATTCAACTAAATTAATGATATTTAAATAAGGGCTCTTGGAACTATAAAGAAAAATCTGTGCAAATCAGCTTGAAGATAATAATCTACAGTCTGAATTCACCATTTGATACCATTATCCTTGACTAATGTCGATTCAGATATCTTTGCGTAATAGTTCCTTAGTTCGTTTTAACCGCTACTATTACTTAAGATATAAGGACTAACAAGGAGGTCATTTGCTGATTGTGTGGAGATGTAATTGCTATCATAATATAACAACAACACTCAAACAGCAAGCGCGAGGAAATTAGTGTAGTTGTTGCAAAAAGACGGCCCAAGGGCGTTTCCACGTGTACAAAAAAAAAACAGCGGCTGGGACATGAAAGGTTAAAATGTACTAGCGCCGAGCGCGACGGCGCTGTGTGACATCTTCTATGCATTAAATAGTACATTACAACCTGTACACACCGCGTCACCAGTAACTAAACCAGAATAACAGCGGTAATGCCGGACTTCAACGTAGTCTATACAATTTTAGAGTTCCGTACCCAAATGGTGCAAACAGACCGTCTGTCTATCGGCCGGCTGTGTCTCAGGTACCGTAAAAGGTAGACGGTTGAAATTTTCACAGTCTGAATTTCTATAGCCGCTATTTAAAACAACAAATAATAAATTAAAAACAATATTTAAAGAGTGTCCCATACAACAAACATGATCTTTTTAGCGTTTTCGTTAAATTTTGTACGACGGTATAAAACCACTTGCACTTGGCCGGTTATTTTTGTATTATCTTTTTCTTTGCAAAATCAGGTTCATTTACAATTGAATTGTGAATGTATCATATCATATCACACGTTGATTTGGTTGTATTTGTCGTTGTATTTGGTTGCTCATTACATAACTATTTGCTTATCGATTTTGGTATTTAACCAAAATCGATGGGTAAGCAAATATGTACCTAAATCTATCAAAATGTAAATAGGCCACACTCGCTATTAGTATCCAACAAGTTTTACACCTCTACGAATTATTTACGGTATTGTGT
Organism: Euplagia quadripunctaria; assembly: GCA_963859945.1. Taxonomy (NCBI): domain Eukaryota; kingdom Metazoa; phylum Arthropoda; class Insecta; order Lepidoptera; family Erebidae; genus Euplagia; species Euplagia quadripunctaria. The sequence goes on along the minus strand of OY982562.1, from coordinate 13,059,161 downwards.
TTTACTGTTAATAATAAAAATGGTACCATTATTTACTTGAGCCACCGGTTTAACTTGATTGGACAGTAGTAGGTATAAAAGAATGAAATACAACATACATATCTGTCCGCATGTCATTAATTGCTGATTTAGAACATTACATGAATAAGAATCAAAATATTGTGTTGAGATGGCCGATTAGGTAAAAAAACTAATTTGAAGAATTTTATGGAATTTGCATCTCGACTTTTTTAAGGTTCAATAAAAGCGAGAATTATCTTTCTTTCACTTGAAAATATTTTAATTCAAAGCGACGATCTTTGCATGTCCACGGACTTTAAAATATGAGTAGAACAAGTTCGCAATAGTTTTACTTTCTATTAACAACTTATATTTACTTTTAACTATGTTTTATGTTATTACCAAAGTCAGGAGTCGATTACAATACACATTCAACATCTTTAATTTATCTATTTTTCTTTGAGAGGATTTTTCCTAAAACACCATCCTTTAGAATGTCACAGGTACAATATACCTACTGTTTATTGTGTTATTAATGATTTTTTTACAATAACATTATAAAACCGTGTTGTTCCTTTGCACCACTTTTGGTATGTAACCAAAAAAAGTCTAATTATACTTATTTGCGTCAATACATAAATAAAAATTAAATTAAAAAATAAATATTTTCTTATAGGTATATGAGAAATACCTACATACACAGCAGCTAGAATAACTCTGTAACGGATATTAGAAAGTGTAAAAATCATCGAAATGTTTTTAATGGAATATTAAAGTGTAAGCCATCAATCGATTCTACTCCAAATAGAAGAGGTGATCAGAAACAGATGTCAGGCCCTGTCGGAGGTTGTTTAATCAGTTCACGGACCTGATTTACCTGAAACAATATTATTTTATATTTACACGATTTTTCTTTTTGTTTACCGCAGTTTATGTAAAGTGATATGTATGACATTGTGTTAACTGTGCTTGAAGTTTACAAAATATGAATCATTTATGAAAATGTATAATATGTTAGACTGACAATAAATTAGATACCATTTTGCGAAAGTATATGAATTGCGAAGAAATGTGGGCTCCTTCGAATATAACATAATTTGTTACATAATGAACTTAATGTTGTGAAAACTGCTACTTACCTAACAACTCTTTCATTTCATCTCTTAGTGAACTTGACAAGCCCCCATTAGTAGTATGCTCTTCTTAGGATGTTTCCCTTACCCTTCACCTTATTAGCAAATACTTATATTGTCTGTTAAATGATAATATTTTTTCTTTCAAGGTAGATTTGAGCACTGTAATAGCAACTGGAAAGAACGGACGGATACTCAAAGAAGACATGCTCTCTCATTTGAACATAAATTCAGATAGTTCCAATGATACTGCAGACGTAACACGTATTAGAGCAGTAGAAATGCCAGTGTACCAAGCAGCTAAAGTCGAAATGTTGTTGGAAGACAGAGTGGTACCTATCAGTGGATTTACTAGAGCTATGGTTAAATCGATGACTGAGGCGATGGTAGGTAACGCAAAATTTATTATTGACACTTATACAAATACACAATACGTATTTTTTTAATACATGACCTTTACGACAAGGAACACTTTACGAGCCCACGTTTAGTCTCGAGGGACTACGGGACTGGTCGCTTCAGCCGAAACTAAGCGAGCATTTCTTTAATAAATATAAATGGGTACTTGTGAAAGTTTTTGCAATGGGCGGGTATCTCTGACCATTTGTTTATAATTTGTTTTGGTCGTATAATAGATCTAGATACTTCTTTAAGTAATAATATCATATGAGACTTACCGCCTATTTGGAGCGGCCGCCCCTTGATGCAATGGTTAGGGACATAGATTTGATTTCCATTCAGTCCAACCATTTGTATTACAAATATGTTGACTTGCACAAAAAAAAAACTATGTAACCCATGTTTTAGTACAAGTTACTCTTAATTTGGGTCCAGATAGGTAACTCTGTAATATGAGACATATTTTTATAAAGTAAACTACCGGGCTATACAGACAAGTTCTGAACAAGTTAAGGATATGTATTTAAATGTATGATACATTTTTAACAATTTCAACAGAAAATTCCACACTTCGGCTATAGCGAAGAATACGATGTGACAAAGTTAGTGGAATTCCGTGATGTGTTAAAAAAAATAGCACAAGAGCGAGAAGTTAAATTGTCTTACATGCCGATCATTATCAAGGCTGCGTCACTAGGGCTTGAACAAATGCCAATTATTAATAGCTCTCTCGACAGTACTTGTGAAAACCTAATATACAAAGCAAGTCATAACATCGGAATCGCAATGGACACGCCAAACGGGTTAATCGTGCCAGTTATTAAGGTAATATTTGTTATTATTATTCTCTGTATTGTTCATCGTCTCTTCTCGATTGCGCTTTTAACACTAATCAAAATTTGCTTACAGATGCTATATTAGCAGCTAGCAATGCTTGCTCAGTTTATGCATATATATTTTTTATTTATGACTGATGTTTCACACAAACATTACAAAAAATTAAAAATCACCATGATAATTTTTACGTAGAACAGTTCAAAGGCATTTATATCTACGAAATGACTAAACCGTACGATGGTTATAGGCTAGTTTTTATTCCGACGAAACCCAAATGTCTATAAATTACAAAATGTATGCACCATTATTTAGATTAATTTTGAAAATCAATCTATTCTATCACGCCTTTTTATTTATTAACTATTTTTGTACTGGAATTACTTATCCAGGTCGTAGAAAATGGAGCCTATGCTTTTTCTAATGGTTAATTCTAATCTTTTTAGATAAACCATTTGTACAAGGTACAAATAATTCGGCTTATCGGTATTGAGCTCCTTCTATATTCCTTCTGTCTTCGCAATAGGTAAACGATACGTTTTGATGTTTACAGAATGTACAAAATAAAACAATTGTAGAAATCGCCCGCGACCTTAACAGCCTCCAGGAAAAAGGAACCAAGGGTCAGCTTGGTGTAAATGAAATTAGTGGAGGCACCTTTACCATTTCTAACATTGGGATTGTAAGTATACAGTCTTTGACAAATAATACAACTGCTACATTTTGTACAGAAGCCCCATTTCCATGGAATACTGAATTTAACAAACTATATTTACCCCTCGTGATTTTGTCAATCAATTTCAGTATCCCTCGGGAACAGTATTCTTTCTGGATGAAATGTTCCCTATGTACCTACTTCTCTGTACTTACCCTTGACAACTTTTATACAATTTTTTTTTGATGAACAAATTCAAATTCAATATCTTTATTTTATAAAAATGATCATCAATTGTTCAAAATCGTTAATTAAATTAATATTTATTTTAATTAAAAATTGTAGATCAACACGAACGGTTGAGTTTGAGTAATTTAATTCGGGAACGTGTAACATACAAACAAACTTACATCCGCATTTGTAATAAGCATTACAAATAAGATGAATGTTTCTTACATACCTAAAGGTAATTAACAATGAAATGCACAATGACACCCATGACGTGAATGACATTTGAAATATGTATGTATTATGATTAACACATATTTAACAAATAAAAGTTATTATTATTATTAATCGCGTAGGTAGAGTACTGGTTAGAGAAAACCAACCCATGCGTACCTAGATGACTTTACATACCATCAAACGCATACCGTACCTACATGTATTTATACCAAACCCAGAACAGTTTTTGTTACAATTCCTGTAACATCATAATTTAAGTTAAAAATAAGATAGAAGCAAAACCTGTACCATATAAACAAGATTAATATATAAAAGTCGGTATGCTGTGGGGGAACGTGGCGTGAAATCCTTCCATAACGAAGAGAGGATCCGTCAACCCAGCTTAAATGACGTTGCCTGGTGGCTATCGGCCTATAGTAATTTCATGTTTGTATGTATGTTTATACATACTTGTGTTTCCCAATAATGTGTGAGAACTTTCATTGCGCGATCTGGGATTGGGAGATTCTAAGTAATACGAGTTCTGTATTAAACATACTTTGATAACTTCTTTCCCTGTCGCTCAGTGAGTGTCAGAGATCGATGTCCTCAATAGATAACTGTGTTGCCAGAATTTTAAAATTCCATTTCCACCAAAACATTAGGACATAGTTATACATTATTTTTTAATGTTAATATTTCAGGTTGGAGGAACATATACAAAGCCTGTGATCCTACCACCACAAGTAGCTATAGGCGCTCTAGGAAAAATTCAGGTAAATAGCATTACAAATAACCCCAGAATCATCAAACACTTACCGCTAAATAATCTCTGTTTACATCTTAATAATTCCCTAATTCTGAGTATTTTTAATATTTGGAGGATTGATCAGATGCTTAAGTATTATCGGTTAAATATTATTAGGTATTTATTTTCTACATCAATGTAATGTGGCGAGGAAGGCTACCAAAAAATTACTATATTGCAAGCAATCAAACACAACAACACAATCCTTATTTTGTATCATGCTTCGTGTTGTAAAAATAATATCATTTGTTATGATAAAACCAAATAGTTGGGTGTTTGAAAACGTACAGACTTGTTTCAAATTTTCGATATCGGACTATTATTCTCTTAGCGAATGTTATGTGCAAATAGAAGATAAAAATGAGGTGCAATATTCGTATGACAACTCACAAGAGCAATAAATAAGTCCCTTCTTTATTTAGAATTTTTATTAAGCCTTTTATATCATGGATACCCTACATTCATTTATAAGCGGCATTGGCGTAATGGCTAAGACGTTGGACTTGCGATCAACTGATTGCGGGTTCAAACCCCACTGGGCACTACCGACGTGAACCCACTCCTAATACAAGCTTACCTGAAGGGCTTCACAAGAATGCTAGTAATGTCTGACCCACTTCACTAGTATTCTGAAAAAAGAACAAAAAAGGAGGTTGAATAAGGAATTATAATTGTGTGATCGTTAGATAAAAATAATGGTTTTAAACCTTTGTAGGTACTGCCGAGATTTGACTCGGAAGGAAACGTGAAGAAAGCGCACATACTCACAGTGAGTTTCTCAGCCGACCACCGCGTCATCGACGGAGTTACCATGGCGCGCTTTTCCAACCTCTTGAAAGCATATCTCGAAAACCCATACACCATGTTATTGGATTTATAGAGTGAAATAATATAATTCCATTAGTTGTAAATATTACTACATAGTTGGTTAAAATGTTGAATAAAGTTTTAATTATTTTTGTAATTAGTGTACGATTTTACGTGGGAGAGCCATGCTTCGGCACATATGGGCCGGCTCGACTCCGCTCAATACCACGGCATCACAGAAAACCGGTAGTGAAACAATGCTTGCATTGCTTTTCACCGCGTGAGTGAGGTTACCGGAGGCCCTAACCCTTCCCTCTCCACTATTCCCGTTCTTCCCCTCTCCCCTCTCTCCTCCTCTCTAAGCCCCCTCTCCCGTCTTCCCGCTCTTCCCCCCTCTCCCCCTCTTCTCCTATTCCCATCTTAAAGGGCGGCAACGCACTTGTGACTCTTGAGTTACAGGTGTCCATGGGCGGCGGTAGTCATTTACCATCAGGTGACCCGTCTGCTCATTTGCTCCATACACAATTAAAAAAAAAAGCGATTATTGATTATGTAAGATTCCGAGGGTAATGAATTATTTTGGAAGAGTTTTTAGGCAACTCCTGAAAATAAATAATTTGGCATACATTCAGTGCTATTAGTATTCTATATATATCATAAACATATTTAACTTCCGCGGAAATATTTATAACCTTTCAGAAGTTAGAGTAGTAGCAAAGAAAAACTTGATTGATAATTTTTTATAACACTTACATGAGTAACCATACATGAGAAAACAGAACACAGCGGGGTCGGTCGGTGTTCTGTCGCTGGATTCGTTTGGAGAAAGTTGACGTTGGTCTTGCACAAACCTCTCGTGGAAGTCGTTTCGTAGACCTTTGTAAAAATCATCTAGATTGTCTGATTGTAACGAGAAGGACACTCCGTTATCCGAAAAGAGAATAGGGTGAGCGATGGGGAAGGTTTTCATACCTGTGAGGTGAGTTTAGCAGCCGAATTACATATATGCTGCCATAAATCTGATAGTTCGGATGATTTTAGTACATTGGACTGCCACACTATCTAATAAATAAAAATCTCGTGTCACGGTGTTTGTGATCGAACTCCTCCGAAACGAGTAGACCGATTTCAATGATTTTTTTTTTTTGTATATTTGGTATGTATGAGAATAGGTCGAAAAGTATTTTTCACCCTCCATCCGCCACCACGCATTTTTTTAAGAAAAAAAAGGCAATGCAATGCATGCCGGCTGCAGCTAGTAGCTTTCATAATAATTCAATAGACATTTTTCTAAAACGAATTGGTTTCTGCTATTGACATGGATCCGGATGTGCAGCGAGTATTTTCCTAATGATTCCACTACTAACAGGAATAAACTATTATATATTTTTTCTTATTGTTTGTTTTATTTTCCTGTACAAAAACTTAGATAGAAGTTTATTAGTATATTAATAGAAAAAAAACAAATTAACCACTAGGTCTAGTAGAACTAGGTAAATTATACTTTTATAAGCATAGAACATACAAACGTTAATAATACTAGAGTAATAAATACATGGACAATTAAAACCTATTGAAAGATTGAAGAGAAATTCGTATGACACAGTGATAGTATAAATTAAGGAGTCTAAACGCACGTTTAAAAAATTTAAAGAAGATGCTTTTAGCTTTACACCCAGCACATTTATTTGTACCAGAAGCACAGAATACATAATAGTACCAGTACAGAAGGACCTCTTCGCAATACCATTTAAATAAATAGCGACTCTTGCTCCGACACAATAATGTGCAATTCAGATCGCACACCGGTAATTACCAACAGGTTATATTAGCCTAAAACTTGCCTCTCTTTCTATCGCATAACTCTTATCTGTTCTGATGACGTTAGGGTTGTCTCCTGTAGGAAGAATTAATCTAAATATTTAATAACCTATTACTTTACCGTTTAAGACATTTATTTAGTAAAATTTTATATTATAATTATATCTGAAAATATACTAGAGACCCCCACAACAAGCCCTTTTATTTCTTATGTTACTCGGCAGTTTTTTTTTTTATTTCATAATTTTCCTATTAAAGCTATTCTTACGTAATATTTTATATTAGAAGTCAAAATGCGCGTCTCAAATGGGTGTATGATGCGTATAGCAAGTATGGGATCTATTTTACGCAAACTTTTACTCGAGCAGACATCGAATGACCTGAACAAATTACTTTACCTTTGTGAACAAATGAAGTTTTAAAGAAACCTAGGCTAGGTATTCACTTAGTATTCACTTACCTACGATGAAACTTATATTAAAGAAAAGTATTTTATTTCACAATCTCTGCATAGATACTTTAATCTCTATGGAATACCTTGGAATGAAACTATCTCTTTTAGGTGTTTAGCTAGGTATATGCAAATCAAATCGCGGAACCCTAGATCTTTTTTAATATAAAAGTATATATATGTAACTCTCCTAAGTTACTCCTTATAACACCAGCTATCTGCTAGTGAAAGTCCCGTGGAAATCGGTGAACCCGTTCTGGAGATTAAAACATTCAAATGTATTTAGTAAAAAACTGTCATTATGACATTACAAACGGACACTTCAAATTTATTTATTTGTATAGAAGACGTGTACCAGTTGTTGTGGTCCTAATAAATAAATATACTTATCAAAGATAAACTTGACCTTGTAAACAGAACTTGTAAGTATCTAACTATACTGATGATAATTAATAATATAATCTAACCACGTAATTACGGGAAACATAATTTAGGACAACAAAAGTCAGCATTTGGTAAGGACCTACTAATTACCTATAGGCAGACATGCATTTCTTTACTTTACATTGAGTTTCGGATCCTTGTTATTATTATAACAGCCAAATACCATGTAATATGCGTTTTAGTAAAGTAATTTTTAGTATTATGCATTGTGTAAGTAATATATAATTATCGTAATTCGTAAGCGACGAACGGACGAAGCAACGTAGCGCGTGAGTGAGTATCGAAGTAACGTGTTACCTGGCCGGCACGTGGCAGTCCACTGAATTTCGCACGACTCATCGGCTCTGCTACCTAGCACCTACAGGTACCTACCTGTAGTCATACCTACAAATCGGAGTGGGCGTGGCCTGCAAAAAGTGAGGTTTTTGTTAAAATGAGTATCAAAGAATCCCTCATCTCCTTGTCAAAGAAATCAATTCTGGGTGTGCTACAGCAATAGTGTCATTGTATCGGAAATAAAATAAATAGTGACAAAATATTTTCAGAAATATCTACCTGGATTCAAGCATGAAACTAACGCCATTTTTTATTTAATCACAGTTTCGATAGAACAGTGGTTTCAGGAACTTTCGTTTGATTTGAAGTGATTTAAAATGAACTAAATGATGTACAGCTGAGTTCAATAATATATTGGCAGTGCCAATCAAACTATTGTAAGCGTTAAAATGATCGTAATAGTTCAATACAAACTTATATATCAATAAAATGTTATCATTATCATATAAACTGTTCATAAATATGTTACGGTAGCGCAGTCAATAACATATGACTACTCTTCTGAACAAAGCTATATAAATGCTCTAGTAGTCCAAGATCCCAGGGCCACCAGACGTCACGTATTTTCCGAAAAAACAAAATGTGGACGCTTGAGTAGTTAGTCTAGTGAACAAGTTCAGAAACGTGAAAAATAGAGATAAAGGTCCTAAAAATATGAGTGATGGCTCATTGGATTCGGAATCACCTCTAGAAAAATGTTTTTGAAGGATTTTGGTGCAGGTAAAAAATTGCAATTGTTATTAACAAAATAAGATGAAAAAAAATGGTATTCAGTTTTTCGTTAATAATTCCAAAAATATTAATATTTAAGCAATTTTGAAAAAAGCTTGTTAAAGAAGAGGACATTTCCAATAAAAAAGTCCTAATTTTACCATGCAAGCTATTTTAATAAAATAGAGTAAACCGAAATTTCTTTTTAATGAAATGTCAAAACCTCGACAGTGTTAACAAATTTATTAAGTTTTTCAAACAGCAATTTTTTTCAATTAATTATTTATTGGGAATTAATCTTACAAAAAACAAAGTAGAAAAATATTAATCTCTCATCATTTCTAAGTAGTGGCTTCTAATCTATTTTCTTATCATTGTCGCCGTCGTTGAAATTAGACAATTCATCATCGAGCCAATCTTAATATTGAATATCTAAATCGTCATTGTCACCATTAGCATTATCCTTATTATCTTCTTCTGTAAAAAACAAGTTAAACGATAAAGATCTGAAAAAACTAAAGAGACACAAAAAATATGAGGAACGAAAATAAATTACCTGATTGTTCTTCCAGCGACTTACTGATAAAACCCGGTAATTGATCTCCATCTAACCAATGAAAATCATATTTACCATCTTGTAATGTAATTGTTTCCGGTATTGATTTTAAAAAATTGCATTTTTAATTTTTTTTAATAATTACATGCCAATTTTTTTTCTTTTTTTTGCCATAATTTTTTTGTTAACAAAAGTTCTAAAAATTATCAAATATCTGCTAAATTAATTTTCATGGCCTTAAAAGTGCAATCGGTCTCACTCAGTCTCATGCGCGTGGATAATGTTCCTACCTCCTACCCACAGAGGATTTAAAATTGAGTTTAGGGGATGATTGGCTTTGGATCGGTCTGTCTTCTTGTAAAAGGTTTTAAAATAGTTGTCTGGCGAATATATATAAAAATGGAGCATCAAAATTTAGGTGAAGTAATTATTTTGGGAGCTTTAAAGCGTCTGCAAAGCAATACGGCCGACGGAAAGTATCTGGGAGTATTGTCAACTTATTTTTAACGATATTGTCTAAAATATACGTGAAAATCAACTTGGAGAATTTACGTGAGGTAAGTAATGTTTTTATGTACCTTGATAACCTGATACCTGGAAATTGGCCGTCTAACCAAGCTACTCAATCGTCCACATTTCGTTCGTCAGAAAATAGCCGACGTCTGGTGGCCCTGGGATCTTGCTCTATAGCGTCTGTATTATTTGATTGGTTGGTTGTATTGAATTGGTTTTAGGGAATCTTAGGGTCAACGCAGACTATATGTATTTGTTCAAAGCTTTTATTCAGTCTGTTTTAAAAATAAAAAGTAACATTTACTAAGCAAATATTTATTATATATTTCATTAGGTATTCTAAAATACTTATTTTGTTCTTCTAAAAACCTAACATTTAAAATAAGGTAGGGAACTTCCAGGTAAGGTTTTATCCTTACCTGGAAGTTTAATCTGGTATATCCACCATTGGTATCAATAACATCTTGCTAATGTTCACGCATTGATGCAATCATGTTTGAACAGGCGGCGCTACTTCTAAACCCTTCCCAAATCTCATGTACGTGGGCCCCCATAAAAAAACCCCATAAATTTAAGATGGGGTTTAGGTCAGAGCTTCTTGACGGGACTTTAGTTAAATGTAAATCTTCTTCTTGAGCTATCCGCACCTGGACCCTTCTTGCATTGTGGACGAAACTTCCGTTCTGTACAAATTCGATTTTATGACCATCGGGATAAACAATTTTACCGGTCGGCAGAAATATATCTTTTAAGATGTCCACGTAATCGACACCTGTCATACGACCAGTGACTTCGCATATTTCTGTGGACCCAGCGGTATTCATCCATCCCTAAAAAGCGCATGAGATACGCCCACTGCGTGTTAGGAATAATGTTTTCTTCATTGTATCTAATGGTGTAGTACGATAAAGTGATATTCGTCTATCTTTCTCAGAAACAAAAACATTTTCGTCCATAAATGCCACGTTATTAAAATTGTACTGAGAATATCTGTTGGCGAAATTCAACCGTAACATTTTATTTCGGTTGTTTAAAAAAGGTTTCCGGGCAGGTTGGCGATATTGGAGTCCGGCGGCATCTTTAAGCCTTCTCCTCACGGTTAACTTTGACACAGATAATTCGAAGGCAAACAATGAAGTCTGTATAAATCTTTGGTTTCGCACTCTACTAATAAGCCGTTCGTCTTATTCTCTAGTTGTCTTTCGAGGTCTACCATATGACACGTACTTGATAATCGCCCCCTCTTCTTGCCATCTTTTCCACCACAAATCAACTGTATTTCTCTGCAAACAGCAAATAATTCAAAATCAAAAGTAGCGTAAGCACATACAATGAATACAGAAAAACAAAATAAATAGGTTCATTCATCATTAACTCACTCATCACTAACCGACATACCCAACTCTTCAGCCCCGTGCGAGGATGAATTCCCTTGTTCCTTTAAAGTAGGTAACGATAACATGTTTCGTATGTTTATCTATTCGATACATAATTAGAACAGCCCTAAATGTTTGTTGCCATACGAGGAAAATTGTTTCAATAAAAATATTTATCAAATCCACGACGATTATCGAGTAAGTATTCGGATGCAGGCAGCATGTCAAAATTGACAACTTCAAATTGAATTTGCTAAAAAAATAACAATCTTGACCTGAGAGCAATCTTAACTTAATCGCTAATTATAGTCTCTACATCTCTACAAAACTTTTTTTTTTGGGTCTACCACAGCTCTACATAAAATCCTTTGACAGTTTGTCCTCCGTATACCTACTTGAAATTGGCAAAATTGTGGTAACTCCACAAAGCCACAAACCAAAAGTTGAAGTTGAAGTTGACTTAATCGCTATTATTAAACAGGATTGAGATAAAAAAATCGAGACATCAAAATATTTTTCATAGAAAATTTGCATAGATATTTATGAACCTCACTTTGCACTGAATAAAATGAACAAGGGATTGCGCACAATATTTTGAGTCTTTGTCTGTAGCAATATTATTGAAATTATGTAGTTACATATTTATGATGTCACAGAGTCAATTTATTGTAAGGCAAAGCTGTTTAGTTTTATGAAGCTTACCATTGCCTATATATTTTTGATGCTTCATGCATCAAAAAATATACGGTGAGATATTAAAGAACTCGACTGTACCTATTGCTTAGGTAGTAACTACTCGGTAATCTGTGCTATTGATCAGAAATCTGGAACTCCTCATGCGTTTAATCAGCAATTTAGATAAGAAACTATCGTACTTATAATTTAAAACTTGTATTTTGGACTAATGTGCACGATAACGTATCGACTTATGACATAAAAGATTAAACTGCTAGGTTTTGCACGCGGCTTTGCTCTTACTAATGTAAAGGAGATGTCCATTTTATGTAGGGATGTTGGTTTCTTATTCGCAGTAAAATCCAACATGGATCTAATTACACTGATACAAAAACAGCAAAAATATGGAGTTGTGAATTAGTTAAATAATAATTTTAGACACCAGCATTTAAAAGAAAAAAAAAGTTACTTTATTTAATGTTAGTCGACATTTAAATTGGTATATGGCAAGTATGGCAGCACAAAAATATACTATTATTTTTTTTATTGCCAAAACAATTATCTGTAAATCACACTAAAATAAAAATAAAACGTTTGTCTTAAAGTTGACTTTTATTGATACTAAAATATTAGTTTTTAGGAACTCTATCCAAAAATATTTAATACATCGCTGTTGGAATTTTTAAAAATAAATAAACATTTTTGGACAACTCATTTGTCTATCAATTCAGTCTTTTCCTGCACCCCTGACGTGCATGCAACTTTTCATGAATTATAATCGGTTGAGTTGCTAAGGGGTTAAAGCATAACAAACTTACATTCACATTCATAATATTAAATTGAAGTATAGGGTAAACCCGTTTAATCCCTCCTACTGAGAATAAAGAGAGATCTTAACCATGGAGATAGAATGAGACTGCAGGAGGCCTCGTGGAATTGCAGTTAAGAATGTAAGAGAAACGGGCGTGTAGTAAGTCACACCGCTGTTCTGGCCGGGTGTAGTATGCAAGGGTATGACTTGAGGTTGTAGGAGATTATGCGCTCTTCCGCACCCGGTGCGTGTTCTGCGGAATGAGACAGTTCCGAGTTTTTCTCGTCCCTTTGGCGCCGGATTCCAAACTATAAACTACTACAAAATGTTTCTACAAAGTCAATATGTCAATAACTCAATATGTAATATATATTTTATGTTACATGTTATTTATATTATATTATATATTATGTTAATAATTACAATGTATTACTACAAAGGTCGGTATATGGAAAAGTACATACGGATCGTAGGTATAAAAATCACAGTGCCGACATATGAAAAAAATCAGAACAGGTACAAATTACTCTAGGTAAATAAAAAAATATTATTAGAACTCATCCTTTTAATAATCGCAAATTTAGCATTTTTTATTATACATCATCGTCGTAGTACCTCGAAACGAGTCACCTTGAAATAGGCAATGGTCCATTCAGGTATACAATGTGGAGTGTACTCGCGATGAAATCTTGCAAATATCTCAGTAAATACGAGTGCCTGAATACTGTTTATAGGTGCCCACTTCAATGCCAAAAAAGCCATATCAACATCGCAAAACTTCTTATCTGAAAGAAATATTTTGTTATTGACTTGGATTACTTCTTAATCTTATTTTTTTATACAATCGTTTTGTTGATCCGATTTAGATAGGCACCAAAAGACTTAGATAGGTATTTAATTCTTATATCTAAAACAAATAACTGCTGTTATATCATAAACGCAAGCTCATTTTTATTATTTCGAGCACCTTACGCATATACCTACATTTATATACTCATAGACATACATTTTTTAAACATATCTTAAGTATCACTCTTTAACCGAGATGACAAAACGAATGCGATATCAAACGACTTGCCACTTTTTCATGTCATTTTACCACATTCACACAGGAAAATACCTAACTAGTGAGGTAGTCTTAATACTTTTAACTGTCTAAAACAAATCCTTCACAAGCCGTAGAACACACACGGGTTGTTTATGAAGACATTTTGTCAATACAAACATATCGACAAAATCTTAAGGAGTCAGAAGGCTCTAGTATGTGCTACGCTTCCTCGTAGAGGTGACAACTACCGCATACGAGGCTGTGTGAATCACACACAGACGCTTTCCTAGACCCTGACAAAATTTTGTAAGTTTTTTACTTGGATTCATAAATTTATTCTGAATGAAGGTATTATCAATATGATATATGCAACGCTACAAATTTAAAAAATGCAACTTAAAAGAGATAGCGATCTAATCTTTGATAATTTACCTAAACAGAGTAATTCAAACAAGTGATACGCAAAATAACCACTGGTATTTATTGAACAAACGCGTCACCTGACGTAACCGTGTGCGTGTTTAGAGATACCGGCTCTAAATAATTTTCTGACTTTCTGTCTACTTATAAGACGTGTTATATTATATGAAGAGTTAGTAAAATAATGATTAAATTAAGGTAACTTAATTATTACAAAATATATTAATAATCAAAAAACTAAAAAAAAAAACTTTTTTAAATGGAGGTGTAAATGAGTATGTCAAAAACGTTAAAAGATTGGTCAACTTAAAAATGCAAGGGTTATAATAATAGTCAATATTACCTAAAATCAATAGTTAAACTATTTTAAACCAAAATGACAATAAATCATTTATCGTTTTCGAGAGATCATCATTTTACATCTATGCAAATGACCAATTTATTTAAAGTACATATTGAGCTAAAATGTGTTTTTATTTTTCTTACAAAACCTTTTTACGGATTCGTATCCAAATAGGACCTTATTAATAGTAATAGGATAAACTTTAGGTACGGAACGGACGGACAGGCATCGGTTAAATACATTTCTTGGTACAGATCCATTCTTCAGCCATCGTGACCCGTATTTTTGTAAAATACAAATATCGGTCCTCAATTAGTGACCGCTGTATAACCTCTTTTCATCGATTTATCAGTACGGGATCAGTAGCACAAAGGTGTAATTCAGCGATAAACATTTTTTAATAATATAAAACAGGAGTAGTATCATTCGTTTACGATAAGCCATAGTTTTTGTAAAATTACCCCGTAAAAACAAATTTAATAATGCAAAATAACTGTTATATTGGTATAAGGTTGGCGACATTTTTTTTGCAGACTGTGAACTTGTAAAACAGTTTTATTCTTACATTATACAGAATGTTAGTGGAACACTGTCGAAAACGATAGTATTAATGGGACCTTTGACAATGGTTCAGAAAAAAAAACGATCAGCTGTTTTTGATTTATTTTTTATGAAATTATCGTTTCATTTAGCTATACTAACATGATGGAGCGTGAAAAATGCTAATAGAAAACTGTAAAAAGATAGTTTTTTTTTCATCAGGGTCATTTTTTCTGACCCGTCAAAGGTATCATTAGCACTATCATCGTCTGTCTTCGTTTTTGGTAGCGTTTCACTAAAAATCGGTATATTACAAAATCTTCTACCTAAAATTGAAAAAAAAAACCATAATAAAACATAAGAAATACTCACAATAATAATAGTACTAACAATAATAAATACCGATTAAATAAAACATTCAAATAATTTAAGAGCTAAATATTATTTACTAGCTAGTAAAAATGTTATTTAACTAAGTAATATGTAATGTCTAGACATTAGATGATAATATTTATTTAAATACAAATACACACACATACCGGCAATCCGAATGAAATAAACCTTTCGCGGGGATGAAATCTGTATATCATCATTGTCCAAAGCTAAAAGAGAACGTTGCTTATCACCCCAATTTCGCTCCAATTCTCGCATTAAACTTAATCGAGCCGCTTTAGTGAGTAGGCCATTTAATTCAGCATAACGACCAGAGCTAATTACATTTGTTATTCTTGAAATAGCCTGAAAAAAACTTCATTACTTATCTAATACCATAATACACAAAAGATCTCAAAGAATATGATACCGTAGCAAGCCGAGCCAAGTGGAATTTAAATTCGGATTTAAGTTCGGCAAATTGGGGGAAATTATAATATTATAAGTACTTTATCTAAAATCTAGGTTTAGCGCCATCAGTACTGAATCCATTCTATGGCGCTGTTGCTGCCTAGCACCCGCGCCCATAATTGCGTGGCAGCTTTCCACGTGGGCCTCCGCAAACATACCATTCGCGCTACAGTACTGTGGCAACCCCATCAACACCCTGAACTGTACTATACATCCTATAGACCGTCGTAAGTCTTCTCTGTGTAATTGACCCATAAACTGAATGTATAGAAAGTTTGGCAGAATGCCCTATATAGTGTCACCTTCACTTGTTCAATGCAGTGTGCAAATCTGCGTAATATATACAGCGAACAGACTTTCCCTTTCCACATCCATATTATTTAAGATCTTCGGTGACCAAGTGGCCCAGATAATTGAAGTGAGTAACTCTATTTAAAGATGTACTATAGAGTGAGGCGGGATCTCTAAAAAACCTTTTTGGGATCTAGAAAACCATAACCTCAGTTTTCTTCACCGTATCTTTCACAAATAAGAATCAGCTTGCGCAACGCCCCGATTGAAGGGCCGACTGAACAGCACCATGTTATCTGCGTAGCTAATATTATTAACGCAAATTCCATCCATATGACAACCAATTTCAGTGCTGCTCAGCTCTCCAATCAGGCTGTTCATAAAATTAAACAGTTTTGGAAATGTCAAACCCCTGTCACACCCCACACTCTAGCCTATCTGATTTACTATCCGCTAACAGCGCTTTTTTGATTTTATTACACCAATACATAAAATATAGATACAATCTCAAGGAAAAGACTCGTAAGAAACCCTATCAAATGCCCGGTACAGGTCCAGGAAACATATTACACTGGCGTTTTACGCGCGGTGTAGCACTGCACAGTCTGCTTGAGGTACATAGACCAGTCCGAAAGCCGAACTGACCATCATGCAGTTGTATATATGTTGATATCGATAATAGTTCTGACCGCGCGGGCCCAATGAGCGGCTCAACCCGGAAATACTGCTGAAATAATCTCGCGATTTTATCCAGCTCGTGTACACGTGTCGTGGCTGTGTATTGCGTACCATCGTATAAGTGTATAGGCATTCGTGTTACTCTGTAAACATGGATAATTCGTATATCCAATGAACTGACACATAGCTCAATTATTTTCATAGCACTAAAAATGTTATAAGCTTTTTCGTATTTTTTTTGGTATGTAGCGAAATCTACCAACTTTAGCAGCCCTTAAGATGACACAGTAAACCAGTCTACACGCCTATCTAAAGAAACTGTAAGTGTGTTTAATTGACGTTTTTATATTGTTTTTTATGATTTTTTCTTGGAAGTAATGTTGAGGACGACGATTCAAATTGTTGTGACTTTAACGATGATGTTGGGGATTTGGTATGAGCGTTTGTGATTAATGGCATATTGCCATATTTGTGCGAAAATTATTGAATGCACTTGTAAAAATTTAAAAATAAAAATGTTATGTAAATTTATTTAATAATAATAACTATACTCCCTCTTAAGAAATAAAAAAAAGTAAAAATTTGCAGCTTTTATGTATTTATGTTCTAAGTATTACACGCATTTAACATTCAATTAATTTTTGTTTTTTTTTTGCATAATAACATCTTGACATCGTATCTAAGGACTAAAAGCATCGTTTGTCATTTCTACTGCTCACCATATTTTTTATTCACGTTCTAAACGACTGATCAGACTGTCCTGACTGACTGATTCATTAACGCAGAGACTTATCAGACCTCTACTTGAAATTTTGGCAGTTGATGCCTTACACGTTGTAAGCAAGGATTTTTGGAAATTTCTCAATCAATCATTTCAATTTTTCATTTGGAAATTTGGGATAAAATAGGGGATGAACGTTTTTATGGAAGTCTGATATTTTCAATGTAAGAAACACGAAATTAAATATGTCTACTTCTGGTCAGAAATAAATGCATTGCATGCAATGTATATCGGCCTTTTTTTTTTAATTTTACCCCTAACAGGGTGGTTGTTAGTTTATATACGATATTCGTCGCATTTGAAGGAAGAATCGTAATATTTAATACTAAAGCGTCTTATAAAATGTTTAGGAAATACGTAATATCATATATGCGCGATAGATGGGGCAAGCAAGTAGCGTAGTCATTTTTGCCCTAAAAAGCAACACGGTAAACGTCGTTTACAAAGAGGTTCTACGGTAATTAAAACTAAAGATTTAAAAAACTAAACACGCGAGCGAAGACACCTGCAACTTACAGCTAGTGTAGGTGCTAGTGTAGTGTCACGTGACCGATGATCGTCACCACACAGTAAACGAGCCAACGGCGACATCCGTGTGCCTCACTGACAAAAATGTGTGAATCGATAGGTAACATATCCACGCAGGTCCATAACTGTTCCGCACAAAAGTCGAGTTGATTAGTGAAAAACACATCCGGAAGCGCGTTGAAATATGGGTCAAAATCAAAATAATTCCTCTGCTCATAATTGTTACTTTTATGTAACAATAACATAAAAGTAACATAAAGGAAAAGAAAGGCTGTATTCACAGTTGTAAATAAAAACAGTTTTAGACTTTTATAATTTATTTAATCGTTAAAAATCTTATATTATGAAACTACTGGACAATGGACATTGTATATCTAGTATCTATACTTATATATATTATACTTACTTTGATTAATAATTCTTATTTTTTTTTCATTTCTTTATTTTCCCTTGGTAATTTTCGATACTGATGCTGATATATTAGAATATATCAGCATCAGTATCGAAAATTCTTTTTTGAGTTTACACTTGTTTACAACTTTTTGTTCACAGTCAGATTTTTGTTTGAAACTCATCCAATATTTTCGCCTACTTTCCATCTCTGGAGGTGATAGCTCGCCTAATTTTATTAAAGAATTTCTTAGCTCTCTCTAATTTTTTTTTCTGTAGTTGTTTTCATTTGTCAGGATCATCGAGTTTTAGTCGGTATCTGTACCTTTTTTACCTCTCTGCAGTGGAGTAAGGCATATTATCTGTTAACAATAAAAAAAAAAAAATGAAAATTTCATGATTAATGATAAAAGCAGTCCATTTTGGAGCATCATATTAACAAATCACTTGCACACAAGCATTTTGAACAGTAACAATGTGTGAGTATCATGCCAGAATCAATCAGAGCCCATAATGCTAGACGTAAAAACGAAGGTAATAATAAATATTTATATTAGACGAATTTACACAAATAAATCAAAGCTCTATAGATCACGATAGATATTCGATAGCGGAGCTTGCACAGTACAAACGAAAAGTTTATATTTAATGTTCGAAAACTAACGGTGAAGCCGTACGGAACTGATTGCAGGTGTCTGGCTGATTTTGAAGATTACAAACTCACTAAGTGGTTGTGAACCAGCCTATAAAATTTCAATAAGTTTTGCCACTGACAAAAATATAAGGGAACTTGGTTTGCTTCAAGACCGGTACAAATTGAACTCTCTTAATTATGTATTTACAACATATTGACAAGCTCGCGTAGGGACACATAAGGCCGTATACCAAGAAGAGTTGAAGTATGTATAGGTACTTATCTATTTTTATATTATTAATTAAACAACACACATAAAATCACTCCTTTTTTTTAATGTGAAAGAGGTGAAAGTAGTAAGCAGGGATCGTAGCAGGTGGGGATCTATGGCTTCTCCTACCCCAATGATTTATTTTATTATACTTTTTGTTTAATTATAATATAGGTATCATTTTAAAGTACGTTGTGGACACGCCTTAATCTAATTTTATGTAACGTAACATAAACAAATGTTACATAAATGTGACATAAGGGAATAAATGAGCATGTTTTTTAGAGATTTACCTCAAATTACAGAACATAACTAACTCGGTTATTGCAGCTAATAAGTGACAGAATAGAACAAACCTAAATAGTTTACAAATAGTTTTCAGACAGTAAGAAATAGTTTAAATTTACTTACCGAACGTATTTTTACCAATTTGCTAAGGAAAGCCAGTCTAATGTTTTTTTTTTCTTAATGCACGACACTCCCAACTTATTTGACGAGAATAAAGTGGCTGCCATCCTGCGATTGTTTGCCTGAGGTCCGAACAGTTACAGCTAACGTTGCCAGTATTAAGGTTTTACAAACTACTTTTTTTACTACTAAATAATACGTCACATAAATGAAATAACATCGATGAAGTAGTTTAGAGCCTGTTTTCTTTTTTATTGAAAACCAAAATTTTTATTTCAAATGAGTTTTCAAGGATTTTACGCACATTTTACATTGTTTTTTGAGAGGATAACCACTTTTATTTAAAAATATTTTTAGAAATTTTAATGTTTTTTCAAGTTTGAAATATAAGGGATGGAAGTTAGACACACGTTTTTTGTAGGGAGACCGCAAGACACGCCTTTAAAAATGCCGCAATTTATAAAAAATAGGGTACCATGCACTAACAATAACACTTATTATACGATTTAAGGAAGTCTTCATTTGTAATGTTCCGTATTTTATTAATATTGTGTAGATTTTAGTAGAAGTAAAATAAGATGAAAGATAAGTAAAGTAAGTTTACAAAAAGGGTAATTATTTTGATTTTGACCCATATTTTTGACACGTACGTATTCTTCATCACTATTTTCAATAAAGTTTAAGAATTCATTTCGGTTAAACAATCCGTAAAAACGTTGCGTTGACTCGTCTGTTATGTCAAGTAAGAATTTGATTGAGCTAAGATGAAAACACTCACTGATAACTATTTTGCTTTGTCTTACACACTCGCAGTTGCATATATCCGAAAGTCTCATTTATATTCTTCAAAAAAATTCCAAATATAGATTATTTACTCTACAGAAGTAAGAAAACTACCTGTCTCGTCCCATACTTGAATTCTGACTCTTGGAATGCGGGATCCCAAATATTCCTTAAAACACTGAAGTCAATTTTAATCATTAACCAAGTAAAAGGATTTTGTACTAGTATTAACTTAGGCACTCTTCTTTTCCCTTTGTTATCTCTTACAGGTTTTCGTTTAAAAGAGAATGACCTTTGTAGTCCTGTGACAAGACTTTGTGAACCCTTACTGGATTGTGTTAATTTGCTATCCCCAGAACTATTGTTGTGAGGATCCAGTTGCTGATATAGAAAGGGTAAATTGCTATATAGCTGTGAAAAAGTATTCACTGTCAATTTGGATCTCTTTATTTGAGGAATAGATGGAAGATTGGATAGGTTTGATAAAGGACTGGTTACACTAGTCATGCTATAAGTTCCTGATGGTAAAAAACGTGTAACAATGGGGCTCAATTGTCGCGCAACAGATCTAAATGCCACCGCCATCTGAAAAAAATTCAATTCTGTGCTATATTGTAAACCAAATATATTACGTACTTCTGAAAACATGTATTATAATATGTTGGGACTTAGCATTTACCATTCCTCCATGGCAATTACAGAAATTCTAATTATTTGGTTTGCTTAAAACATTTCTACACACAAATTTTTTCCATTTTTATTGTTTACTAAATATTTGTTTGGTGGAAGTACTTTTAAATTTCACGTATAATGATTTGACAGGAAATTATTCAAGAACAATAAAAAACCAAAAACTACTACCCAAATCGCATAGGTTGTATATGACGTGATTTGAAACCTCTAACCTTAGGAACTCTATAAATATAAATTTGTCTATCTACACTACTCGCGAAGTTGCTCGAAGTTATGCGAATACGAGAGTGTAGACAGGCACTTTGCTTCGCTTCGTGCAAACCTCACCTCGTCTCGGCTGACTTCCGATCGTTGGCGATTTTTACGCGCGAGTCAAAGGACCCGAAGTGTCCCGGAGTTCCAACACCGGGCGCCGACTGAACTCCCCACGAGGTTGCATGAGAGTGTAGTGACGTTCTTCGAGACTTCGGTCAATTTCGACAAGTACTTCGTCGAAACAACTTTGCGAGTAGTGTGGAGAGGCTATAAGTGAGTAGATCATAGAGAAATTGTTTATAAGTTACCAACATTTTTATAAATAAGCTTAGTTAAGTTTAGCTGGAGGGGTTAACGAGATTACTAGTAACCACCCACCAACCCACGTTACTAGTAATCTTTGTATACAAAAAAGAAAAAAAAATCCAACAAAATCGTCAGTCAAGCTCTTTCAGTTTCAACAACCCTCACCGTAGTTTTTCTGAATAATGTTGCGTCGATTACTTATATTGACTTAAGGAATTGAAAGGACTTTCTAATACAGCTTACAACAGTTACAACAAGGCCCTCATGCATGATAAATCAGAAGTTCTTTACTCAGTTTCAACTTTTTCTATTTTTTTTAGAAAGCACCGTGACATTAATTTCATCATCCAGGATAGGCAATGACAATGTTTGGCCAGATATTCATCCATGGAGAGAGCTATCCGAGCAAGCTAACGAGTGAGTTCATCCGACAAAGAACGAAAGTTACTGACCGACCGCGACGGCCATTGACGCAAACGTGTCCTAGGCCCCGTTTACGCAGACGCGAGGCGTTGCGCAGATCGTCGTGCGTCGACTCGCGCGATCAAATCAAACACTTATTATATGAGAGCGTTCACGTAGAAGCGTTTTCTTGCGCGTTTTGTTTGATATGTACCACTGCACGCGGCGGCGAACGCGGCGGCGCACGCGGCGATACTAATAGTGGGTAATTGGCCATTGGAGGTGTGTGAATGTATTGTGTGTTTCAAAATGGACGACGAACAAACCGAGTTTTTGATTACCACAATTCAAGATCGACCTAAGACCGAAAGCTATCGTTAATCTCCACGTGGCAACGAAGTAGACTCAGATAAGCTGATTGATTGATTAAAGACCAAGTGCGGATAGTTTCTGAAACTCTCAAGTCACGAAGACGTCGCCGTTAGCACAGTATAATGTATATACAGTATGGTATCTTCATACAAACGTTCGGATCGCGAGACGTACCTACACGCCTTGCGTTCGGTATACACTCGGTACACAAACAGTCGCGACTGCTTTGCAGTGACAAACGAACGTAGTGATCGTTTTTTAAGCAGTATCAATCAATCGCACGCTGCGATTTGTGTATTTCATTGAAATAAATACAAATACTTAAGTACTTAATATGGCAAATAGAAATTATAGACTATATTGTGCTGTTTTTGGTTGCTTGAATTCTTCAAAAACGCACCCAGAGATAACATTTTTTAAATTACCTGGAAACTCCGAAAGGTAAGACTATAAAATAATGTTTATGTACCTACTAGTACGTAATTTGTTTCTTTTTTAATAGGTAGGTATTTCGCTTTTTCCACCGAGTAAAATACTTGGATTAATAAATAAATAAGTAGATAGGGTGCAAAAGTGACATACGAGTGACTTACCCACCCTCGCGTTAAAAAAAACTAGTAGGTAGTTTCCTAGGCTAAGCTATCTATTTAATTATGTATTTAGCTACTTACATATATTATTGAATTATATTTGAATCTCTATATATATATTTCTTCTGTAAGTGTGTATGTCACTGAACTCCTCCTAAGCGGCTGGACCGATTTTAATGAATTTTTTTGAAGATATTTACGTCGCGCGTCGGTAAGTCTATACATTCACCAGTTTTTTTTGCTATTACGTGATTCATAGATAAATATAACAAACCAACTGTTACGAACATTTCGTACGTAAACAGGAAGGAAATACCTATATACCTAATTGTAAAGGATTCCCAACACTGGTTTCATGAAAATACCGACTGGTTTTTCTCGGCTTGTGGTCTTTAGTCGATCAAATAGGAACCTATTACATAACACTTACGTTCAAAATCGAATATTTGATATATTCAATTTTGAACTAAGCCACAGATAACATAATACTATACTAGTACTAAGCGGACATTTCCCAAAAAGCAAAATTCTGTACAAAATTGTCACTTAAAGTAATAAATCAATCTCTTTTCAATAAATTATAAAACTCTTCAAGATTGTATTTGATTAGAACCACCTACATCAATATAATCTCGATACCTGGTGTCCCAGAATTATATTAAGAGACATGATGAAAAAACCACTGCAAACGCTTCAACTCGATATCAACTTGAATGCTTTTTAAACCCTCTAACATGCCTATGCAGATTACATTTTAGTTTTTTTTTTTTTATGTAGAAACATCTCGCTGCCATTACCGTGTTATAAAACAAGCTTATCTAATTGTTTACTTTCTTTCGTAATAGCCATATCACTTTCCATTTGTTCTTAAATTTTGGAAAGAGAAGCCCACTCATCTTTGTTCTTTTAATCCTCTATTATAGAAAAAATGTCAAACAACTTTTTATTAAGAAGATTGATTACTGCTTGTCGGGCTTGTTAAGTTTACAGATTCTTTGCCTTGTAAATTCCTGTTATATGATACGACACTTTCGGCTTTAAATACATGTTTCATCTCTTCCAGGAGGTGTTCTACAGATGGCACGGCAAAAACTGACTTAACTGAATTCACCCATTCAGGAATCACTTGTAGTCCTACAAAAGGTGTTTAAAGTGATTCTCATCCAAAAGTCAAACAGTATCAATTATATAACATTAACAATAACAGTTTAAATAAGAGTACGGTAACGTAATTTACTAGTCATATTTATTGTTGTCATCATCATCATCATTATATCCAAACTTTTCTAAATACAATCAAGGCGCTTCTAAAATGGATTATATGTGTGTGTAGTAAGTTTGGATTTCACAGAAAGATTATAATAATAACATAAAAAAGAAATAAGAAAAATTAAAATAGGCCTACAATTTCCGTAAATTTCATTTTTAATATAAGCTTCAATAACCATATTATCTGTGAAGACCAGTGTCAAGGACATTTATTGATTGAAATCTTAATCTTAACTTGAAAGTATTATGATAACATATGATTAAGGTAAAACATTAAGTTAAAGTTAAAATCCCAAAACCCAGTCATGACAGTTACGGTTACGATGAAATCGAGGAAAATACAAAGTTAATTAATTTATTGTGGTAGTATTATATAAGTTAAGATAAGTGCGCACTTCACAACACTGACTACACCAGCGCCTTAGTGTTTAACGAAGTGGGTTTATCGTTAATCTAGACATATATAAATGAAATCAATTTTAATTTCAAGGCATTGTTGACTATCTTCAGCCGGTGAGTAACGTCCCCTGATTTATTTATTGTCAATAGATAGTTTTTTATTTTCCACAACTGCCACAAGTTTATCGACTTCTTCTTCTTTTCTTCTAGTGCGGTTTTAAATCTCAGCTTTTTTAGATACCTAACTTATACCTTGCATACAAATAAAAACAAAGTATTGAAACTCATATTTTCGATCTTGTTCGATATGTAGATGTTATTTTGTACGAATTCAAGACCAAGCTAATTCGATCTAATCTGATATGAATCTTGTCTCGTTAGGTAGATTCTTAAAGATGTACTCTTATACTCTTAGAGCTACAGATACTTGAAAAAAATTCTTACTTTTGTAAAATTACAAATACAACTGTTTACTTACAGAATGTTGTTCGTAGTAGCGGGAGTGTTAGCGGTCGCCTCACTTGGGGCGGCTTGCACCCCCAGTGTGACGACAGTCAGCGGTACTCATGCCCCCGCTGTTGTATGTTCCGGTCAACTGATCTTCGCCGACGACTTTAATTCATTAGACGTCGAGAAATGGCAACACGAAAATACCCTGGCTGGTGGTGGTGTAAGTACTCATGTGACCAGACGAACCCATATGCATATGTACATCTGCAAATCTCTGGTCTCGCATCCTGCATTTCTCCAGCTATCGACATCAATTTTTTTTTTTTTTAACTATATTGCTGATCAGGTCTCACAGTTATAGTTATAACCTTAACATAATTTTATCCGTAGGAATCAATCCATAAACATGTTACTCTCTGAATGTACTCGTAGTTCCGTATAACTATCATCAGAAATATTAAAGAAAGACAGGCCAATAAGTTAACCAATAAAGCTATACATTCCAATTTTTCATTGAAAATAATAGATCCTAATCGTGTTATATCATAGATCGTTTGTTTCGTAAACAACATACGTAAGCATCAATTATTATTAAAATATTAAATGATTTTGCGCGATGTCATCTAAATCCTTATTATAGCTCTGCTATCGCCTATCTATCATTTATATATAAGTACATGTTGTACAAATATTAGCAGTCTAAAGACTATTTTTTTTTACTGTTCACACTGCTATGACTCCGAGTTCTTAACCATCGCATTTTTTTACTACAAGATATACTTACCTTACTAATTATACGAATTCCAACAAAAGCAGCAATGAAAGCCGCTAGAAGTTAGGATAAACTGTATACATTCCCTGGGCAGGACTGTGAAAAGACTGAAACTGGCACATGTATCAAGGGCCGTTGCAATTCTTTCAGAACTGGGAGTTCCAATATTACAGCAACAACCGTACGAACTCGTTTACACACAGCGGCAACTTATATATCCGCCCGAGCTTCACATCGGAGCAGTTCGGCGAAAGTTTCCTGACTTCTGGACATTTGAACATCGAAGGTGGTGCTCCGGCTGACAGGTATGTCCTAATTTATCCTACTTGTAGATTCATTATCAAACGAACAAAAGATGAAATAGCCTGTTCATCTGTGCAAATTTTCTTAGAGTCAGTTTGTTAGTTTGAACGTACTAATCTCAGGTTCTACTGATACGACTTGTAGCATTTTTTTTAAATATTAGCAACCAAAAAGGAAAAGTTACCCTACAGATGAACTGCCGCACTATCGCATGCTGCTGTAATGTCAAGAATTTAACTACAAGGTACCCTAGTGCCGTACCATATTGATATTTGTCATCTAATACTGAATCGTGTCATTCATTAATGTTGCTGACTTTGCGAGAAAATGCTAATGTTAATTATATAACTGCTAAATTAATTTTAAATCATTTCAAGGTGCACGAACCCACAATTTTATGGCTGTGAGCGAAGTGGTTCTCAAACAAACATCTTAAATCCAATCAAGAGTGCACGTCTCCGTACCGTAAATTCCTTCAGCTTCCGCTATGGACGTGTTGAAGTCCGCGCTAAGATGCCTGCTGGAGACTGGTTATGGCCAGGTAAAATACTACTTATTGAAACTAATTAATATTTTATGCATTACTTTACATTCTCAGCGGTGAACACACATATCTACCTGTTTGTGATATTCTAGGATGGTATCCAAAAAAACCCAAAGTGTTTGGTACTAAGATTGTAATGAATTTACCCCTTAACAAATTCAAGCTTAAATTAATTTTATACCATAAGAACGAGAGTAGCGACGATTTATGATATCTACATATACCCGATATTTTTTACATAATTATAACAAATTTCCTTTTCTTTTTAACCGATGAAAAAACGGAGGAGGTTCTCAAGTCAACCCGTATATTTGTTTTTTTTATTATAGCCATTTGGTTGATGCCTGCCTATAACGCTTACGGTACCTGGCCAGCTTCGGGAGAAATCGACTTGGTTGAATCTCGAGGCAACCGAAATATGCTGTTCAATGGAGTTAACATTGGCACACAAGTAAGTTAACATAAATTACATTACATAAATAGTAGCAATGAAATTCTCTTAAATTCACAAAAAATGACGTGTTACTCATCTGTCTTCCTCAGCGAAAATTTTTACAAGGGGTCTTGCATGAGTTTTCTCGGTTAACGACAACGTTGAGTATCTAAAGTCTTTAGCGAAAACGGGATCTGAGAAAAACAGCGTTAAAAATATTCGACAAGGCTGAACGCAAATATAAACTATAAAACTCATACTCGGAGGTATGTACTGACCGTGACATGTTTTAATACTATTTTCACCGATATCATGATGATAAATGGATAACAAATCGGAAAACATAAATAACGGATCTCAAGTATCTTATCTGCGCGTGCGATCCGTTGATGGCTTTTTGATCCAGGATAAATTTTAAAGAAAAAATTGTGTTTTCTTATTATGTAAAACCATCGGATAAGTACAAAAAATTAAAAATAAATAGTAGCGTCGTTTACTGACCATAAAGATATAAAAAAATATATTTAACTCATCCTCGTATAACAAAATGTCCTGTTGAAAAATAATTCCTTTTCTCTTTTTCTCTCAGGCTATGTAACTAGCGATGTGCCGGATAGTTAAAATTGTATATCCGCGGATACAGATACGAATACGGAATATTTGTGTCTAGATCCGCGAATACGGATAGGTACGGACCTCAAGTTTTTTCTCAGTCGATGCCAATCCACGAGACCTTAACACGACAGTAAAGTTGACGTTGAGGACTAATAAATCTATTAATACGAAATGTTTCAACATGTACCAAACGCGCGTTTTTAAAATAATTATTTATACACGTATTACAAAACTTTGGGGTTTGATCTTGTTATAAAGATAGTAGCAGGTATCTTATAACTGTCAATAATATTAGTAACTCACTTCATTAGAATTTTAACTACTTATTTAATTTTAGCAAAATAAATTTGAATTTCATAAACGTAATTAAATGGATGGATCTTTTCCATTATTATTAATGGAAAAAATCCATTCAAGATCAGCCAAAAAATAGAATTAGATTTAGACCTTCTCGCTCCCACGCTTTGTGGATCTTGTATGGAACTAAGGCATGGAGAATATATCTAGAAGCTGTCTACTAAGGTACTAGTTCTCAGATCTGAACCACTTCCGCCAACCTTACACAAAAATCTAAATGTAAGGTGGTGGTGGTTTTTCTTCAATATTTCAACAAATACATTTTAACAATCACAATTCCTTATCAAGCATCACTCAATCATTTTATAACGACAATACATATTTGTAGAAGTTTTCCTAGACAATTCGCCTAGGTATCTATATAACCTAAGGGACAAAAATTAGTAGGCTATATTTGACTACAGAATTTCTTACAGAAGCACCTAAACATATTATGACATGATGAAGGTATGATAGTAGGTACACGATGCCGTCCCGATGTCTTCTGTAAATTAGGTAGTTCATTATCCTAAAAATTTGCTACACTTTGAGATGATATAAATTTGGCAAACTTTTCGGAATAGATAATATGTAGGTACGTGACTCCAAAATTGCCTGAATATTTTTATTTACTTTTATCTTTTTAATTTATCGTGTTATAATTGTGAAATTTAGTACATATAGTTAGTACCTCGCTTTGAGAGTACTTCCCTAACTGCCACAGCCAGCATCGAATTCCTTGGCGTCGATATATCGAGTGAAGCCTAGTTTCGTGATCACTTGGAGGGTAATAGGCCAAATTAGCCTCGAAGAAGCTTGGTGTGCTGAACAGATCGAGACAGTATTTCACCCCGGCCCACCGCCTACAACTTTATAAAGCGCAGCTTCAATCGCATACGGAATACTGTTTTCATATATATCTATGCAGGAACACCCCGACTCGAATCGTCGATTGCCAGGATATTTCAGATCGGCTTGACCCCTTAGCGTTGCGTAGAAATGTAGCTTCACTCTGCATTCTCTATCGCATGTATCATGGGGAGTGCTCCGAGGAATTGTTCTGACTTATACCAGCCGCAGCGTTTCGCCATCGTTCAACGCGACAAAACTTTCATCCCCATCACCTGGATAATTTGTAATCCGCCACTGTGCGGTTCTCCAGAATTCTTTTGCCTCGCAGAACCAATCTCTGGAACAAATTGTCGCCTGCGGTATTTCCCGACCGATACGACCTTCAAACCTTCAAGAAAAGAGCATACTTCCATCTCAAAGGCCGGCAACGCACTTGTAACTCTTTAAGTTGCAGGTGTCCATGGGCGACGGTAGTCACTTACCATCAGGTGACCCGTCTGCTTGTTTGCCCTCTATAAAACAAAAAAAAATATTTTTTTCACAAATCAATAACACGTCGTGATGTTACAAAAAGCGCGCCAAAATGTCGGCGTTTACGAGTATATGTCATGAAACTGACTCAATTCTTAATTTTATTTTTACCGTAGTTTTTTTGTGTCTAACGTAAAACCTGTAGGACTACGGTACTCAGCGTCTTTATCTTAGTATGAATCTTGGTATCAATGCCGTCTAGATTAAACTTTACGAATTCGATATCAATTAATTGCCTTAACGAATCTTAAACAGGAAGCCGGCTCTACACTTCATTATGGGCCTTTTCCAGCGATGAACGGTTGGGAACGCGCGCACTGGATCCGAAGGAACAGCAATGGTTATAACAATAATTTCCATCGCTACCAGCTTGAATGGACGCCAGGTACGAAATCAAAAGGAATGTAGCAAACAGTGAAATCCTGCATACTATTAGGTGAAAGTTTGTGAGGATGGATGGATATTTGTTAACTACTTTTTCACGCTAAAACTACTTGAAAGGATTTTGATGAAACTTTACAGTAATATGGCTTATATATCAGAATGAAACATAAACTATAATTTATGAATGATATAGAGTAATTTAGCCTAAATATAATGAAAAGTGTCAAGTGTCACCTGAGCGATATCTCGGCGAGCATAAACTGAGTTACACGAAGATTATGCATTGTGTGATGTCGGTTTCTCTTAAACAGTTCTAAGCAATGTTTTGCTTATAAAAGGTAGACACATACATATGCTTCAGCATATGTATGTGTCTACCTTTTATGTGAAAGTCATTTTCAAAAAATATATAAATATAGATACTTTATTTACTATGTACATTTTATAATACCTATTAAATTATTTCATGAAGAAAATAAATAGGTACTTTTATCACTTTTGCTGTTTAAAGTAGATAATTTAACTTTCATTTTAACAGTTACTGACTAAAACAAATAGTTTAAAAGTTACGTCGATGATGGAAATGGGCTACTTTTATTTTCAAATGTTTAACCCTAACGGAGTGAAATGTTGAATAACACTTTGTATATTCACCTCTATGGTGATGAATTTACGAAGTAATAATTGCACGCCGTCGGAGCCGCGGGTGGCAGCTAGTAGTAAATAAAGCGGTGCCAATGTTTTTATCAAACAGTATATACCTACCTACCTATTGTTCCTTTGCTACGAAACGCTTAATAGGTGAAACCTTCGATGATATATTGATATATTTGACCGAAGCGTAAAACAAAACGCAGTGTCCCTAATTAAACCTCTGCATACCTAAGTGAAACATTTATTTCCTTATTATCATATATTACTTATTAACTATTTTTTTATTTTATTATTCATATAATATGTGTATATATATGTATACTAGCAGCGCCCCGCGGTTTCACCCGCGTAAGTCCCGATCCCGTGGGAATATCGGGGTAAAAAGTAGCTTATGTGTTAATCCAGGTCTCCAGCTATCCACATACCAAGTTTTATCGCAATCGGTTCAGAAGTTTTGGCGTTAAAGAGTAACAAACATCCATACATACGTACATACATCCATACATCCTCACAAACTTTCACGTTTATAATATTAGTAGGATATAACAGGTACAAAAGCTTCATTATTAACGTATCGTTATTGCTCTTCAACTTTATTAATTACAGGTAACTTCTACTATTAATACTATGCTTATTTGCTTGCAGATTTTCTGAGATTCAGTATTGATGATATAGAGATCGGACGTGCTACCCCTGGCAATGGAGGTTTTTGGGCATACGGTGGTTTCAACCAGAACCCTACAGTTGAGAACCCATGGCGATTCGGAACCAAAATGGCACCATTTGACGAAAAGGTAAATTAACATCTTGGATTACAAGGCTCTGGGTTGTTTGACACTGCCCCATCTCATCATTTACAATTCTGCAAAGTACATCTCTGGAGTAATTGTTATATTATGCCTCAAAAACCTGCAACTATAGACGCAACATATACTCAGAAGCAACTTATCTTGGCGATATTTGCGTTTGGGGGATGGATTGGTTCCTGTATGTGTGCAACTATACAGACCTACAGCATCCACTTTGGATCATAATAATTAGTCAGAATATCGTAGTTTTTGGGCTTAACCAACAAGTTAAGGCAAAGTTTCGCCGAAATTTTGTTATTGTTCAATGAGTTCATACTGCTTCTACTAGGGCGTTCAATTCATTGTTATCGTCTGTCGTCTCTCATTTTCAGATCAAAATTACCAGAATCGAAACGATGAAACTAAAAATCCACATCATCATTTGTTCTGTGTCTGAGTGTAATTTATCTGGAATGTGTATGTGTTTAGTAGTATATGAGTATGTTTATCGGCAGTCTGGTTACCATAGTACAGGCTCTGCCTAGTTTAGGATCAGACGGCCGTGAGTGAGGTGTCTCAAGTTATTATTATTTTTATCTTTATTCATTTAAATATACATATAAATTACATTTTTACATACATTCAGATATAATAAAAATTTATTTAAAAATATAAAAAATAGTGTCCCACCGGTATCGGGTACAAGTACCAAGCTACCGGTGGTTAGGCTTCCAGAGACAGAAATGTCTTCAGTACGCATGCCGTATCGAGGATGATGTTAAAATTATAATAATATATTATAATTTTAACATGGATGAAAATAGTTCATTGAAACCGACCCAACAATGCAAGGTGCATTACCGACCTCAAGGCGTCTCAAATATGGAATCCATAATGGAATACATTTTCAATACTTTTAAATTTTTTAAACTTAATTTAATTATGCGTGTTTACTTAATGTTTTCAGTTCTACCTTATCATGAACTTGGCTGTGGGCGGCACTAATGGATTCTTCCCTGACGGAGTTACCAACCCCAGCCCTAAGCCCTGGTGGAACGGATCACCTACGGTGAGTTTTAATACGTGACTCAATACTTCAGTTTTTTGCCTCAATAGACCCGTGGCATAATTTTGCGCTTATGTTTCGGGTCTTTCGGATGGAGTCTGAACTGGATTGTTTCAGAAAATCTATGAAAGATAAATGCATTAGGTACAAAAAACGTATAACATTTATAAAATATATTTGCATTTGCAATTTTATAATGTGAGTGGTAAAGTTCAATGTTGCCATATAGAAACATTGATTCAACTGAAGTATTTATAGAATTTTCAAGTACCATATTTTCTTCCACAGAACGTACACCCGAAATATAGTACGCTAGTCAAACCTACTGGTAAATGGCAATAGGATTAATTTTTAGGGTATTATGCGCAATATTTCTGTGGTACCTAATTCTTCGCGGTACCTCCAGGATATTGTGGCCGCGTGTGGTACTCACTGCAATGTCGCACACCTTTTTGTGCACATATTGTCTTTTATCATTTCCTATCCCCTACTAATATTAGAATTAATGAATAAACCAAATCATAGTCTAGTAAGTTTCTTCCCGCAAATGTTTCTAATGGCAAACCACGTTCCGCTAGTACCTTTTTAAATAATGTTTTTCAATCTAATTATTTCTACCAGGCACCACGAGACTTCTGGTTCGCACGCGGGGCATGGCTGCCCACGTGGAACTTAAACCACAATGACGGACAGGATGCGTCTCTGCAAGTTGATTATGTTCGCATTTGGGCCCTATAATCTTAGATGCAACATCTACGGATCCACAATATGTTATGTAAAAATCTAAATCAAAACTGGAATTAAAATTATTGCTGTACCATCATGTTATTTCTTTACCATTCATATACATAGTACAGTGTAGACTGCATTGACTACAACAAGTAAATTTTCTCGAAAAGGCTTTTGAACGTACGCTACGTTCCAATTCACTAAGATAGTTTATAGCCATTCATTGCACTGATATTCTTATTATCTTCTATCACCTACCAACGCAAAAACTGTCAGTCGTAGCACTGTACGTCAGAAGTGAAAACATAACTTACATATAGGTGTGGGCCTGTGAAGGCCCCAGGAGGCTTATGTGCTTCTGGATGGAGCTAGCCAGCCATATCTGCACCCATAATGGACCGTCTTTGAGTCTAAATGCGTAAACGAACCCTTAACCAATACCAATACATTTGCACCCTTATTTTCTTAATGGTGATGGATACAACTCAGGTAAGTTAGGGAACTCAGGGAATGAAAGTGGTCTACGCCTTACGTAGTCTAGCCGTTTAATAATATGTGACCTACATGACAATTTTAATATGAAAATTACAGTAAAGCGCCTTAAGATATAATACCAGCAAACGCACCGTGCACTAGTATCAGCACTTATTTTAGTAGGTACTAACATCATAACTTTTATACATAACTAATATGACGACGATGGCAACAGGTGCATTTCATCATGTTGCTGACTTGAAAACAAACATGTGTTCTTATTGATTTTAATATATTGCTCTATCGTTTTTTAAATTATATTTATATATACCAGTTAATGAAGACTATTTATTAAAGTTTGCAGTAGATTCAAAGAAGGGCGTGCTCTTGAGTCTTTGATAACAGCAACAGAATGCATGGAATCTTAATATAATTATAATAATATGATTAGCGAAATTATAAAATATTTTTCGTTGATAGCAAACTTTATTATACATATGGAATGATACAAAAGTTGTACAAACATCACGAAGACTATCAGTCCATGTGGTAGAATCGTGGGCTCATGTACTGAGAGGGCCTGTTGTTTGATAGAGGTGTCGATGTTGCCATTATGTATGGTGGTATACGCCTTTTGTCGGCAAACGGGCTTACCCTTGAATAATATCGCCTCTCTATTACCTGCAATGTTATGGTTATTTTTTAATTGTGAGATACGCGAAGAGCACTGTCATCATCATACAGAAAACTACCCCCCTACCTAACCCCCTTCACGTGTTACGTATAATACATATATATATGCATAAGTAATATGTGTATATAAGTAGGTATATGTATACATGCAGGTATAGTGTATTCGGTGTTGGTACGTCTTCTTTATTGAACAATATAACAAGAATAAATGCTTAAGGCAAAAAAGAAGTGTTCTAGCGAATTTAACACTGGTGAAACTGCGTGATGCAAACCGGCTTCTCATAAGAGATATAGTGTTTTCTTCTCTTTATACCATAGATAATGCTACAGATAGAGAACATCCGAATTATTTATACATATTGTAGTACATAATAATGTTACAACTATTTATGTATTTTAAAGTACAGTGAATACTAATGCTAAATTATATAAAATGAGAACATAACTACTACTTATAATTAAGTATATTAAAACTAATATAAAATGATATATATACGGACTATTTACATGCATGCGTCATAAAATTCCTCCGCATCGTCGCGTACTGGCAGTGTTCCCAAAAGGCTGGCAACATTCCCACTTTGAATGGCAATGCTAATTCTCTGTGCAAGAAAAAGGCCCACCTTCTGGTCACGAGAAGTGTCGATTAGTCGCTTAGCTAGTTCCTTATAAACGGAACGAGCATTTGGACCCCATGACCCTAGCGTTTCGACCCCAAACGACTCAAAAACATGGTAACCGATTAAATTATTGTATTTACGTCGTTTGACGGCTTTCTGCTGATGCTGCAGCAGCGCCAGCACAACCAACTGTACTTGGAAGAAGTGAGCGCGCGAGGGTGTCACCGCAAGTTGCGTCCCACACCAAAGGCCTACCCATCTTCCATGGCAGTAGGTAACGACATACCAACTAGTCTCTTCCCATCGTCTCGTACCAGACCATCGGGTGTACGCACGGCTGGCACGCCGGCGTTGACAAGAGCACGACGTATTATGTCGTTAAGATTGGCATGTCGAGATATACGGCCTGCGCTTCTGCTACAAGAAAGGCCATGATGTTCGAGACTGTCGACAGCATTCCCACAATCACAAAGATGCGGAGATCCTAAACGAAGGCAAGTGACAAGGTGGAATGTGTTATCGTCCAACAAGGTGCCTATGTTGAGCGATGGAAGTGCTTGAATCAATAGGACTGATTCCCATTCTCCCACAGCCAAGAAACGAGCGCGCTCTGCAACATTGAGTCATTAATCATCAGTCAGTCATCAATCTGAGTTAACCCTAACGACCCCAGCTGACGTGTATTTTACAAATATAACTAATAGTCATGTATTGTTAGGTAAATAAACCAATACCTACGCACCTTATCAAAAAATCTAGTTAACTTGACGGAATTACTCGTGGCTGGTGCTAGAGACCTGGAATTGTAAATTTAATATATATTATGTACTTTAAATAAAAACAGATCTTAGAGATCAATTTTAACATGTTTTTAATTAAACGATTTCAATGAGGAGTTTATTTAATATATGGAGTTTGTTTATTTATTATATAGTATATTATTATTACTGTTTTTTTTTGTGTATGTTCCGCGATATCTTCGCCATTTGTGAACAGATTTCAATAATAATTTTTTAATTGAATTGGTTGTACTCAAAGTTGGTCCCATTTAAATTTGAGTCCTATTTTAAGGGTGGAAATTTAAGGGATAAGGAATACAGCTCATTACAATTAATCATGATTTAGGCGCTTTGAATTAATAATTTTCGTAGTTATATATCAACAAACCTGGCTTGGTGACAGTTGACAAATATTTCGTCTGCACCGCATTGCTCGGCTATACTGCTGGCTAGTCTTCTATATTGATTTTTCCTTTGTTTTTCTTCTGCCAAATCAAATTTTGTACCAATTACTAAAATAGGAATCTGAAAAAAAAATAGTAAATTACATGAATTGCACACTTACACATTATATACCAGGAAAATTAAGAGTAACGTTTGTAAACAGCTCATAATCTAGATTTCTAGACTATACAACTACCAGTGGCGTAACTGAGGCTGTAGTCTGACTTTCACTTGGCCGTTATTTTCTTACGGATGTGTTAAAATATTATATAATTAATTTTTATAACTCTATTCAATTAGGTCTTTTTATAACAGTTAAAATACCTATATCCTTAAACAACTCTCGAAGAGAGACTCTAGCACCTAAATTGTATATTGAGCGGATGGCTCGTTTTTGAAGAATAAAAATCGTTTCAACATCAGCCGCCTTGCCCCAAAGTAATATATCATAGGACATGACGCTGTGAAAGTAGCTAAAATAAACTAGCCTAGCTGTGTCCGTATCAGTGAGCTGACGTACCTTCCATACTGCGTAAGCTGCCGAACTAAGCCTACCTGCAAGGCTGTCTATCTGGAGTCCCCATTGCAGTTTACTGTCTAATGTAAGTCCCAAGAATACTGTTTAGTCTACAATACTTATCATTTCATTATTTAGAGTTAGATTAGTGCCTAGCTGTTTTACATTTGGCATAGTAAATCTCACACACTTTGTTTTATTTGAGTTCAGTAGGAGATTGTTAGTTGAAAACCAATACAATACATCATTTAGCGCCCTATTCACATCGTCAAAAACTGTTTTTTTACGATCGACTTTGAAAATAAGTGACGTATCATCAGCAAATAGAACTATATCACAGCGATCTTTTAAATAATAAGGTAAATCGTTTATATATATGAGAAAAAGTAGAGGACCCAGTATAGAGCCCTGAGGAACGCCCATAGTAACAGGTAATCCAGAAGACCTCGCACCATTGACATCTACATGTTGAATTCTATCTTTCAAGTAGGAAACAATTAGTTCCAAAGCAATACCATCAACACCATAATGCCTAAGTTTAAGAATAAGCGTGTTGTGTTCTACACAGTCAAAAGCTTTAGAGAGATCGCAAAATACACCTATCGCATCTTGCGAATTCTCCTATGCATTAAATATATGTCTCAAAAGAGTTGCACCAGCATCAATTGTTGAACGACCCTTTGTAAAGCCAAATTGTTCTTTGTGCAATAAATTATTTCGATTAAAATGGCTTTCTAGTTGTTGCAGGATAACTTTTTCAAAAATTTTACTTATAGCCGGCAAGATTGAGATTGGCCTAAAGTTACTTGGTTCAGTACACAACACGTTCACAACATGTTATCTCCACCCGGTTCTGAGAAAAGGGGTCTTGACAGATGGAAAACCGGGAATAAATTTCTCTCTGACAAAGTATCGAAGTTTTATCGGAGATCCCCTGGATGAGTTGATGGTATTTGCACACATTACCTACGTGTTTGATCCTTTACCACTTGGTACAACAATACTAATAGAAGTTTAATAACAAAGAAATCGAAATCCAACATAAATTAAAGTTACCTGAGTAGAACCAAGAAATTGTTCAGGATCCACATCAACATGTTGCTGTGTCGGATTTGAACTGTCTTGATTTAATATTTCTGACAGCCATTTTTGTAAATTCACCTGACTTTTCCTATTGGTCAAATCATGAACCAAAATAATACCTGAAAACAATGACAACAATATGATTAAGTCAGGCTTACACACACCGCCCTACCGAAAACCCCGGTGCAATGACGACCCGAGGGGGTTTCCACTCGCACAATTAGGATTCAGTTTTTCAAGGGATTTTATATCACCCACACGGAGTCACAGAAGGAGAGTAACAGAGATCAACGCATGTCTGCATGTAATTGACTGAAACTATACTTCTTATCCCAAATAAATCTAGCAGTATGTACAACATAATGCTATGCTAAATTAACGCACCGTGTGTAGGCTGATAAAAAACATTCCTAGTATTTCTGTGTCCATTTGAACCTCCAACATCCCAGAGCTCCACAAAGAAGGTGTTTTGTGCCTGTGTTCCCTCCTTGTATCTGTGTAGTTTTACCTCTACGGAACAGCCAACGGTCCATCCTGGTGATAGTAGTGACTTATTGTGGGCAATCAAATAAGTAAGAGAAGTTTTTCCAACGCCTGAAACATAGTACTAAGTAAAAGAAATGAGCACTCTCGACAGCTAACATAATTACGAAAACATGGTTGCTAACATAATATTGACCACTCTAAATGCTTATAACAATTTGCATAATTGTGATAATTAACATATACCTAATTGGATCTTTGTTCTTGACATAACTTTGAATACTTTGTATAAAATATGAATCTGATGCTAAAAACGCTGCGCTTTAAAACATATAATACCTCATAATTCCACAACAACATGGATTTATTCAACGTAGGTCGCCAACTACTAATTTATTAAGTTACACGACCTCTCTGTTGGAAAGCTTAGATGCTAACAAGAAAATTGACAGCATATATACGGACTTTCGGAAAGCTTTCGATGGAGTCGATCACAAAATATTATTAGAGAAACTTGCATTTAATGGCATACGAAGCAATTTGTGGCGCTGGTTTCAATATTATATAACGAACCGTATACAAACAGTTGTTTTTAAAAGTTACAAGTCTGACACAGTTTCTATTACTTCTGGTGTTCCACAGGGATCCATTTTAGGCCCCTTGCTGTTCATTTTATTCATAAATGATATACACCGATGTTTTACTTTTTGTGATTTCCTGTTATACGCTGACGACTTAAAAATTTATCATGTAATTGAGAACACAAATGACATTTTGAGTTTCAGACTGACTTATATCGTTTCTCCGTATATTGTACTAATAATAAACAAGATCTTAACATAGATAAATGCAAAAGCATAACCTTCACAAAGAAAAAGAATATTGTAGTTACAAATTACACGCTGTGTGGCTTGCATCTTGAAAGGGTAAATAATGTAAGAGACTTGGGGGTCATCTTGGACCATAAGTTACACCTTGACCTGCACATTGATACCACAACAAATAAATCTTTTAAAATGTATGGCTATGTTATGCGCACTAGTGCCAAATTCACACAACCCTCCACTTATCTGTGCATATGTAAAACACTTGTATGTTCTCAACTTGAATACGCTGTGCCCATTTGGAATCCCATTTTATCATAAGTATACTGAGGCTCTTGAGTGCTATCATACGAACAATCAAGATCAATAGGTATGAACTTTTAAGTCTACAGAAAAGACGCACCCAAATATAAGCTATGTTGCTGTATGATTTACGTCACAACAGATACGATTGTACTCTAGGACTCATTGCCGTAATCCATGTCAATTGTTCGCGACTACCAGATGTCGCACCAATTCAGGTGAACGTTCGCCTTTGTACCATCTCGTGCGATCTTATAACGAGAACTTTAACGCTATTGGTATTAATGCAACGCGTCCAAGTATATTTAAAAAATCATAATACAAACCTTAAATACCTAAAGAGTAACCTGACCACTTTATTGCCCATTTTATATACTTAATATCTCATTAAAAATAAATAATACTCTGTTGCAGTACATCAAATTTTAAATAAAATAATGGTGAGAATGATAGAAATGTAGATGTTTATTTATACCCTTATTTCTTTGTCTTTGTTCCGGAACGCATGACCGTTAAATTTAAGTCGTGATAAATTATGGTAGATTTAATCTTACAATATTGTACTTACCCAGTAATTTACCATTGTTTGTTTATCCAAATAAAGTAACAATAATCTCTAGTGGAAATATCAATTTCAAATTAGTTTTTTTCGAAATTTATACTTTTATATTATATTTATACTTTTATTAAAATTTATATTCATTATTATGAAACGCATTTAATCACAATTAAATGAAAATTATATTTTTTTTTAATGGAATTCCCATTACGTGACGTGCAAATTTTCTAAAAAACGCCCGCTAACAAACACAGATACCCGAATATTTTGCAAGGATTTTTGGATAGGTACCATTGTCAAGTTTATGGGTACCATAGGAACTAGGTGTAACTATGGGATTTTTATACCTAAATAAAGGCTAAAAAATGGCATTCAATATAAACTTCACATGCAAAGTTTTTATAAATAAATATAAATTAAATGAGAGCTTCAGATATACTGTTGTTTTGAAACACAATCGCTCACGTGTTTACCGCCAAAACTGTAATACTTGAATGTTGGCTAGCCTTCAAAACTGTCATGGCCACAGACATGTTGGCAAACGACAAGTTGATCGGTGATTTGAGTGTATTTTTGATAAATTTACCCGTACAATTATATAGAAAGTGCACCTGTATTTAATAAGATTTCATTTACCAGAATCACCAAGGACGACGACTTTAACTTTCTCAATAGCAGCCATTTACATGAAATAAACTCGGTTCGTATCTTTTCCAATATTTTGACAATCTTGCTGCCAACTTTCAAAACCAAACTTGTGTTGCCATTGTTAATTTCGTTTATCTTCGGTTGCGACTACGTATATTACTAAGTCACAATCGATTCATATTATTTTGCCTTTATTATTACTAAAAACTTGATATTTATCAGTATACTTTTTTATTTATATTAACTAAATCATTTTACCTCTGGTTTAGCACTTTAGCTTTGATATGCTTTCTTTAATTTTTTTTTTTGTTTTTATTATCCATACTGTGTCACTTTCGTACCATATTGGTGTGTCGTTTTTTTTAGTTTTGTTTTTGTCAGTGCTGTGACAATATTGAATTGGTCATCATTGTTCAGTCTCTAGCAACTGCGGAGCAAAATCAATACATAATAAAATATCTGCGTCCGCCATTGTACAAGTATCGTGTTTTTATAACATGTATTTAGCATTACAGTAAAATGCAACGATTCAATGTTACACACATCGATTTTTTGAGTCCCCTAAGTTAAAACAATGGACATTTATAATAAGGTTTTTATTGTGCTTCTTCTAATAAAATCTGTGCATCTTTACTGTGGACCATACAATGGCCAAATATGTAAAAGTTATTCAACGGGATATGTTTGGTATAACCATACAGGAGGTTTTGACAATGAGAAGATTACGACAGGATTGTGGAAAGAAATGATATCGAAATTAAAAGAGCCATGCCAAAGTAGAGCTGAAAAGTTATTATGTGCATATGCGTTCCCCAAGTGCATTGAGAAAGATGAGGTTGGTTATTTCGCATTGCCACTTTGTTATGAAGACTGTATGGCTGTAAAAATGCAGTTTTGTTACAACGACTGGATAGTTGTTGAAGAACAGAAACGTCGAGGTGTTTTCTTTGAATCCAGGGGACACTTTCGGTTTCCTGAGTGTGAAAACCTACCAAAGTTTGCAGGAAAAGGTACTCGAGTGACTTGCAACAACGTTGGCACTACTAACATGGACACAAGTCAAATTACAAGTATGTGTTACAGAGACAATGGCCGCTATTACCAAGGTACTATGAATACTACAGAAAGTGGATTAGCATGTCAAGCTTGGGAGTCGCAATTTCCTCATCAACACACAAGACCTCCATTAGTCTTCCCTGAAGTACAGAATTCTAGTAATTATTGCAGAAATGCTGGAGGTGAAGAACGCAAGCCTTGGTGTTACACTATGGACCCAGATGTGAGATGGGAACACTGTGACATTCCATCTTGTGCCAATGCTAGTGATGAATTTGACAATAGTAATGGAGCAAGTATTGTTATGGAGAATTATTTTACCCCAACATTTGTCTTATTGCTCTCTATTGGTGGCCTTGGATGTGTTTTAGGAATAGCTTTAGTAGCTTTATTGTGTCACTATTTTTTAAAGAATCATTACTCTAAGTGTAATGTATCCAACCGTAGAAATGTACAAAATATGGATATTGATCTGGACAAACTGCCTAGTAATTTAGCTTATCATACCACTGGTGCACAATTAAATCCCAAATTGGAGAAATTAGAGTTTCCAAGAAATAATATCATATATATCAGAGATTTGGGTCAAGGGGCTTTTGGTAGAGTCTTTCAAGCCAGAGCACCTGGACTTATCGCTGAAGAAGAATTTACTCTTGTTGCTGTTAAAATGCTTAAAGATGAGGCTTCCCATGACTTGAAGTTGGACTTTGAAAGAGAAGCCTGTTTGCTGGCAGACTTTGATCACCCAAATATTGTGAAACTGCTTGGGGTTTGTGCTATTGGAAGACCAATGTGTTTGTTATTTGAGTATATGGCCAAAGGTGATCTGAATGAGTATTTAAGAGCTTGTAGTACTGCTACAAACTTTCCACCATCTGTAGAAAACAGAGAAGATCTTAGGTTACTTGCAACTCCTCTATACCACCAAGATCTGCTCCATATTGCTAGACAAATAGCGTCTGGCATGGTTTATTTATCAGATAGGAAATTTGTTCATCGAGACTTAGCTACTAGAAATTGTCTCATCAATGATGATATGGTAGTAAAAATTGCTGATTTTGGATTGTCTCACAAAATATACTTACAAGATTATTACAAAGGTGATGAGCATGATGCTATTCCAGTGAGATGGATGCCTTTAGAAAGCATTTTGTATAATAAGTATACATTAGAATCGGATGTATGGGCATATGGAGTATGTCTGTGGGAGATCTTCTCTTTTGCTTTACAGCCGTACTTTGGGATGACACATGAGGAGGTGGTCAGATTTCTCAAAGATGGAAATGTTCTTGCTTGTCCTGATAATACACCTAGATGTGTTTATGACCTAATGAAACAATGCTGGAATAACAGTCCAAGTGATCGACCCAATTTTAGAATCATCTATCAGACACTGGATAATATTCAACTAATATTAGAAAGAAGTCATCCAGAATGAAACAAAATATACATTTGATATGCTATGGTGTAGGAATGACTTGTATTATTATTTTAGTATACTTATTTATTAACTGCCAAGTGTTACTAAGGATGCGTCTAAATGAGCAATACATTTACTTAAACATAAAGCTGCAATACAGTTGCCGGCAACATTACTAGCAATTACGGCCTGACCATCTAATATACAATAATATTTTGAGTGTGGTCTGACCATGTAGCCACACAATTTAAAAAAAAAAAACAATTTAAGTATGACCAATGAATTTTTATGTGTTGCTGGAACATTACAGGACAATCAAATAAAAATCGAAAATATTGATTATTTGGCCGGCCAGCTCTATTGTTGTTTCATTATGTGGCATAGGTGCATCCCATTCTAAGTGACATAAAGGTTGCTGTAAGTGAGGTGATTTGTTACTATATTATTTCTATTCTTAGCAGAATAGAAATAATATAGTAACAAATCACCTCACACAACACTTCAGCAGCCATTGTTGCATGTGCACAAGTCAAATATAAGCCATACTGATTCAGACATATTGCCGAAATATGTATTTGTGATGCATTGTGATGTATTGCAGTAAAAATTGCCTGTTTACATGCACCTTT
The DNA here is from genome assembly GCA_963859945.1 of Euplagia quadripunctaria. NCBI lineage: Eukaryota > Metazoa > Arthropoda > Insecta > Lepidoptera > Erebidae > Euplagia > Euplagia quadripunctaria. The sequence continues at coordinate 13,015,154 of OY982562.1, read as the reverse complement.
ATATATGTTATCCCAAAAAAAACATGTTAACTGCCTAGAAGTGTTATAGTAAGTTATGTGAAACTATTTTACTGTAACAGTTCTTCATCATAAAAGTTATTGAATTTATAGGTCAATTTCTATTTGCTATAAATTATTACTGATTTTAATTTTGTTTATATGTAAATGTTACACTTATTTAATGTTTCGTTTTGCAACTATTAAATCCAAGACTGATTTTGGTTAGTACTCAATTATTTTAATTTAAATAAGTAGGCTAGCCATATTATGTACCTTTCCAAGTGCAGTTTGAATGATGTTCTATTATGTACAAGTTAGGCAGCTTAATTCTAGGAATATTGTCAATGGGACTAAAAAAATGTGTTATCCCAACCTAAATGGTGTAACTGCATATTGTTTGCTAACAATATTAGTTAATATTTAAGATAAAGTGATCCTTTCACAAAACCCTTTCTTATGCAATCAAATCAATATGCTAATTGATTTTCTAATCTACATAAATTTACATATTACGTAAAATCTATACAGTGGAATTGCTGTATTTTAAATTTAATACAAAATATGGAAATAATATCTACAAATGTATTTGAAATGGTAAAAGATTTATGAAGTAGGATATACATATAATTGACAAATATTGGACTGAATATCTCCCAAGTGATTGATAACAATATGTTTAAAGTAATTAAATGTACATACTGCCAAACAATCAAAAGTTCTATATACACAAAAGAGTGAATTGTAATATTTTTCGTAATGCTGACAGCTAATAATATAGGCATTTTGAAGTTTTAATTTTTAGAATGTTTTTATTTATGTACGTATTAATTACAATGTAATGTAATATTAGTTTTCGATAAATAATCTAAGTGAAAATAATTAAATAAATTTGTTTTTATGAAGTATCTCAATATTTTATTCCATTTTTTATTTATTTATGGTACAATATTTTCTAAGTTGAACATAAATCGTCACGTATGTTTAAAAACAACAAGGAATGCAAGGTAATAAATGCAAACCGTGCTATGGTTTGTATCAAATACATATTTTAGATTATTTTTAAAGAATTAGGTCATCTTTCATTCCTTTATAAAAATGATTTGATAACATACCTACTCATATCTATTATTACTCACCTGAAAAAACATTATTTCCAAAGTTCACGGAATTCATTATCTTTAAAAAAACAATGCAGATTACATAGATAGTCAATTTTTTTGCTAAGGTGCCTTGAGGCTAGGGCTGCCACTCGTCGGGGTTTCCCCGGATTTAGAGAGCGTCCGAACGGGGTTTTCAAAAGGTGTTCGGGTGAAACGCGGACACTGTCAGGGGAAAATTATGATTGATAGCTGAATAGTTACCAAGCTGTTCAAATTAATAAAAAAAATAGGAAACTACTGCTGCTGTTATAAAAAAAAATTGGGTGTCCGGGAAAAAATCGCGATTCAACACATACCTATGTCCGGGGTTTTTGAAGTTTTTTCCTCGGTTATTTAAGTGATGGCAGGCCTACTTAAGGCGCAACTCGATAGCAACTGCAACAAGAACGAAATACTCCTTTGCCACTTAGTGGTAACAAAAATCACAAGCCGGCCAACTTTCTGAAAATTGAATGCGGGAATTACCTATCTATTATGGGGGGAGATGTTGAATGCGAAGTATGAAGTTTTGTCGGTAAATAATACTTACTGAAGATATCATCATCATTTAGTTCCTAGCGAACCATAAGTTAGCGTAACATAGAAGTTTTGGCAACTGTCCTTATAAACTCGGTTAAGTTTCAACTTTCAAGAGGTTTTCTCGGTCATCCATATTGAATTTATCAACGAAAATGCATTTGTGGTAGGCGCATTCTGCCCTGGTAAGCCAACTGGTTTTTTTTTAATGATATTCAGGTTTAATGTAAATTTTCAAACACCTCCATCCATAGTTGTTCTATAGTGTACTTCATCTCCCTACCTTTTAGGACACCTTGATTGTGGACTATGCGCTATCGGTGTGCGTGTAGTGCAGGATAGTAAAAAAAATAGGCAATGCGCATCCAACGTTTTGCGGGTCTTTTTTAGTTACTAACTAGCAACCCGCACCGGCTTGCACGGGTACAAATTATACACACACCTAAACCTTCCTCATGAATCACTATGTCTATTAGTGAAATCCGCATGAAAATCCGTTCAGTAGTTTTTCAGTTTATCGCAAACAGACACGCGGCGGAGGACTTTGTTTTATAATATGTAGTGATGATTGCAAAGCGGGACTACATATTCTGGCATTACGGGACGCTGGGCCGCTTTATTTTACACATCATCCAAAGATGGTAAAAATGCAAACATGATAGTCTATCTATAGTTCTATACCTATCTATATCAGGTACTATGGCGACTGAAGAACGGTTAGTGACGGAAGTACCGAGCAGTCTGAAGCAGTTGGCACGCCTCGTTGTAAGGGGATTTTACACCATAGAAGATGCTCTGATAGTCGACATGCTCGTCAGAAATCCATGTAGGTACATTACATTATATATTTATTTTCGTGTATTCAGTGATAAATTCATAAAAAAATGTCATAATAATGTTTTTTCCAGGTATGAAAGAAGATGATATATGCGAACTATTAAAGTTTGAAAGAAAAATGTTGAGAGCTCGAATATCTACATTGAAAAACGACAAATTTATCCAAGTGAGATTAAAAATGGAAACAGGTATGTATATCTATATGTACCTATATATATATGTGATCATAATATTTATAATTTCTTTAATCTTCAACGGTCAACATTATAGACACGAAATTTTATATACACATAGAATTATAAATGTCTGTTCTAAAGTTCACCAGGACTTGGCTGCTGCGGCCAAGCTTGGCTTCAGATGAGGGAACTCCTCAGCGGTCAACAGCGCAAGCATGAAATTTTGTATACGCATTCAATTATGATGAATAGGCGTGATGGCGCCATGGTTATAAAAAAACTTGTATTCATAAATCTTTTTTTAATTTATTTATTTCAAGTAATACGAAGTACTCCTTGTGATCTTTACTTAAGAAGCAGTTAACAATGCTAAAAGGCGTAAATTGTACAGAAATTAAATCATTTGAAATGGAACAATATTGTCACAATCAATAATGCTGCTGTGTAAAGTACGATTCACACCGAACGGGCCGCACTGGAACGCGTCCGACCGGATCTGACCAGGCGCGGCGGTTGCTCTATGCAAAAATGAATTTTAAGTACCTAATAAACTCCATCCACCATCACCGTACTAAAACTCCGTTCCGAATGCACTCTGACGCGGCCCGTTCGGTGTAAATCGTACTTTAAGGTGGCCTGCCACGGTCCGTGATATTAAGGATGGACGTGAATCAATCGACGACCACAGATGACCACGCACCGCACCAAGGCCCTTTCAACTGTGCTTGTCGGTCCACGTCGCTTGGCCCGTATTCGATCTAAGATTCAAACTCATTTTGTCATTCCAAAATGCAATGTGTAAGAGAACGTGTCACTGCAGCTGCAGTTTTTGTGGGGATATTTGGTAATAATAATTATATTATGTGGAAAAACAAAGTGAAGGAAAAGAACCATATACCTAATGGATCTCAGCGAAATGAACGAGTTTTGACACCCGCATCTTTATTATTACCGACGACCACGGACCGCATTGCACGAGCACGCATTGCACCTCTGAAGTTACCGACGCACGGCGGATCCGACGTGTCTGTGCTTTCACGGACGCCTCTCTTCCCACGATGCGTCGTGTCGTTGCGGGCAGGACCGCTTCCGGACCGTGAGAGGCCACCTTAAGACACAAAAACTAATAAACTAAATGGAGGGGTCCATTTAAAAATATTGAGAGTCAATCTTGATTTGTAGGGAGATCGCCTGAAAAGCAATAGTTATATTATATGTATATTTTTTACGGCTCTTCAATTGTGTAATTTTAAAATTTTCAGGTCTTGATGGCAAAGCACAGAAAGTAAACTACTATTTTATAAATTACAAAACATTTGTAAACGTAGTTAAGTACAAATTAGATTTAATGCGTAAACGCATGGAAACAGAAGAACGGGACGCTACGAGTCGCGCTAGTTTTAAATGCCCCTCTTGTGGGAAAACTTTTACAGATCTCGAAGTAAGTCGCTTTTAATATTTTAACTTACGTCATAGCTCATACCCTAGGGAGTGATGGACTAGATAGCTTAATTATCAAACTTCGTATTTATCTCCATTGGTCACATTTTAATGGCACTTAATTAAAATGGTAATACCATTTTTGGGATAAGGCTAAAATGCATTAACTTATTTCTGCATTTATCCTTTACTTTAATCAGGCTGTCATGCAAATTACAATAACTTTTGATAGAGTTAACCGATTTTAATTAAATATAGTCTTAATGTTACTCAAGAATATGCTTTACGATTTCCTTTTTTAATTTCTTACATTAACTTAGTACTTTAGCAGTGATGCGTGATCAAACAAACAGACAGACAAAGCACCGCTTAAACATTTAGATTCATTTAGCAAAATACTGTTATGTATTTTGAAATTACAAACAGACACTTAAATTTTTCTGGTAATTGGGCCAATTGTATAAAAGTGACGATTCTGAACTGCTATCATCAATACTAAAAGTCTATCTACTGACGTCACTAGTACAGGTTCCGGTGAAATCAATAGATACCGCTTTGTACCAAGTATAAATAGACTTCTATTTAATATTACAGGCAGACCAGTTATACGATATGATGACTCAAGAGTTCCGTTGTACATTTTGTAATCAAGTCGTCGAAGAAGACCAATCGGCACTCCCAAAGAAAGACTCGAGACTTCTATTGGCCAAGTTCAACGAACAACTAGAAACGTTGTACATACTACTTCGAGAAGTTGAAGGTATCAAATTGTCACCGGAGATATTAGAACCGGAGCCTGTGGACATCAATACTATTCGAGGGTAATTTTACAGATACTATTTCTTAGAAAAGGTTACCTTGTTATCAACTTACTTCTATGTTAACAATTTTCCTCAATGCTATTGGTAGATTACCCGGACTAGATTAAATGATCACGCTCTGTTTATCCCATTGATGATCTTATAATAATAATACGGGAAAAGAATTCTTCGTACCCCTTTTTAAATAAATATCGTGCACAGACGAATGTGAAATTTGGAACACTCATAGTTTATAAGTTCAAGTGCAGAAACATAAAAATTTTAAAACGGTTTTAAATTAAATAGAAGTTACACAGGACGAGTATATAATGTTGACCTGTCATAGTACTTAAAGTCTTTACAATGGCAGTTTATCTTATAAGAGCCGTCCCCGCAGTTTCACCTGCGTTTATGGACACTGCTCCGCTCTTATTGGTCGTAGCGCAATGTTATATAGCCTATAGCCTTCCTCGATAAATGGGCTATCCAACACTAAAAGAATTTTTCAATTCGAACCAGTAGTTCCTGAGATTAGCACGTTCAAGCAAACAAACAAACTCTTCAGCTTTATAATATTAGTATAGATGTGGAAGAACGGATGTTACGTCCCTCCAACACAAAGGGAGGATCCTCCGACCAGGCGAGGTGATCACTCCTGGTGGACCGCGGGCCCAAAGGTTGATGTTGGGAAGTTGTACATTAATCGGCGCGAGAACTTTCATAGCGCGATGCAGGATTAGCAGTTACTTTGTATTTCAGGTCGTCTTCGCTAGATGATGTTGATGTTCGTTCTTGCTGTATGTGGAAGTGGCCACATATACTTTAAATGATTAGCTTCGTTGATGTCACAAATAGATCGATGAAATAACACAACATTTAAATTTTTATGAATTATGGTGGAACTTGGACCACCCGGCAATTTCTAGTATGATATTATAATCCATACAAATAAATAAAATTGAAGTGTCTGTTTGTGATGTCAAAATAATAGATTTTTGCAAGCTCATACAGTTATTTGCACGATACCTATGTCTGTTTGTAATGTCAAAATAATAGGGTTTTTCAAGCTCATACAGTTATTTGCACCTATGCATGCTATGCATACCTACGAGTAAATTTTTGTCCGTTTGTCTGTTTGTTTCGGCTAATCTCCGGAACGGGTGGACCGATTTCCACGGGACTTTCACAGGCAGATAGCTGGTGTTATGAGGAGTAACTTAGGCTACTTTTATTCTGGAAAAAGAATTAGGGATCCGCGCAAAATATATAAATAAGTACACGCGAGCGAAGCCGTGAAGCCCGAAGAGCATGTAAATAGAAAAGGTAAAACGATTAGGTACTCTTGTTTTCTTTTTAACCGACTTCAAAAAAGGAGGAGGTTCTCAATTCGACTGTATGTTTTTTTTTTATGTTTGTTACCTCAGAACTTTCGACTGGGTGAACCGATTTTGATGATTCTTTTATTATATATTTTTATTTGAAAGCTGGTGCTTACCGTGTGGTCCCATTTCAATTTGGTCCAGTTCTGACAATGGCATCTATGAGAAAACCATATATAAGTCTTTTATGAAATAGTTATTTTGGTTGAAGTTGGTTTTTTTTTTTAAGAATTATTCGATAGGCACATTGCTCCGTTATTGTTATATATACCCTAATACATGAGCCAACATGTAGCAGTCAAAACACTAGCTTGATCTTATGTACATAATTGGGTAGAAAATCTTGACCAAATCTAGAAATTTGAAATTGGTATTATAATCTTGTAATGTTAAATGTTTCCAGATTGAACGCAAAACAGCTAGGCCAACGTCCGTCAGGCGAGCAATGGTCGGGTGAAGCAACTCGCAATCTAGGCATGCTGGTAGAGGAAACCAGGGTCGACGTCACCATTGGTGAGTCGGACAACGCCAACGATGCAAGCGCGCAGAGGAAGGAAAGACCGGTATGGATGGTAGAGAGCACTATCGTCACCAACGATCAGGTAGGTATTCTACTATTATTTTTAAATAAGCGAAAGCATAAATAATTTTAGTCTTTAACGACTTTATAATGGATTTGTTTTGGTATAGGGGGTAAACGAGCAGACTGGTCACCTGATGGTAAGTGACTACCGCCGCCCATGGACACCTGCAACTCGGAAGTCACAAGTGCGTTTTGGATATCATAGGACTTATGACAGTCGATATAGGGATTTATTACTTTTTAACAATCTTATGGGTATAAGTGAAACTAGAAACGCTCAGTTTTCGATGCCCTACACTAGATAGACATAAGACCAGATTACTGCAAGGATGTTTTGGATGAAGGCGGCGCAAAATCGCTCTTTGTAATCACTAATATATGCCTATAGATGCGTTACTGAACTGAAATAACGATGAGGTAGGTAGAGTATACACACTTACTACACATTTACACACCAAAAACTTTACACTTATTACACACCAAAAAATAGGATACGTACGAAAAATACAATATTAAGTAGCAGTACAATGGGCGGTCTTATCGCAGTCTGCGATCTCTTACAGATGAGCCTACCCCTATATTTGTCTATCGTATATCTTTTTTAACTGCGAAAGCCCTGGTACCCAAAATACAAGTAAAATTTTACCTTGAGTACCAGAGTTCAACACAGTGCTGTATTAACTTGATTATGACTACTATACTGTGTTCCGTTGTGTGTGCTATTTTGAAATAAAAAAATATTATTATTATATTTTTTGCCTCGCACAACCAATTTCTGGAACAAATTGTCGCCTGCGGTATTTCCGGACCGATACGACCTTCAAACCTTCAAGAAAAGAGCGGATTCCCATCGCAAAGGCCGGCAACGCGCTTGTGACTCTTGAGTTGCAGGTGTTCATGGGCGACGGTAGTCACTTACCATCAGATGACCCATCTGCTCGTTTGCCCCTATAATATAAAAAAAATTGTCATCAGCTTGGGATGTCAAAATTGACAAAACAAATAAAACTCAAAACACTACCTATATAATTCTGCACACATACCTACCTAACACATGCACACATCCAGTTCACTTTAAAACTTATTTTTTAAATCTACTACTTAAATTATAAATTGCTTGTTAAAGTATGAAAATAATACTTTATTAAGCTAACTGATTATTATCATTATTTTACAGAGCGATAGTGTTCATTCAACGGACGTTGCACTGGAGAAAGCAGCCAGTAACGCTAGTAATACGAAGAACGCTGGCAAAGAGAAGAACGACGACATCATGTCCGTTCTACTTGCTCACGAGAAACAAAACACAGGTAAACATCAATATTACAACTATTATTAAATGTTACATTATTAAACCTTAATTAAGTACATTATGCTTCGAGCCAGGATGTGTGATTAGATAAATACACCCATTTGTTACGAAATAGATAAAATTTATTTAAATAATTCAGTTAACAGTAATTAGCACTTATATTCGCTTGTACTATGTACAATACTTAAATGAATCCACAGCGGTTACCGGCGACCTTTTGCCTATCATACAGAAAGTTCGTGAACTTTCCCGAAAAATCACGTAAAAATTGTCTGACTGGACAAGTAGACATCCTTTTCTAGAACAACCAGTTCCGTTATTCGTTAACAGATGGCGCCAAGCGTCTCAATTTCGGTAATCGCAACAATTCTATTAGTTCCGTTATGCGTTAACAGACAATTATACATATAAATTATAATTTCATTTGGGATGGTTTGAGCTGGGTAGGCCCCTATATATAAAACGGTGATAGCTCAGATTTAAATTATACTATCTTTCCATTTTTTAGGAAACGCTGCGTCAAACGCGTTGAAAGGAATTGAGCCTGATAGTTCAGATTCCAGTGACAACGAATCGAAAGATCCGTTCAAACTCAAAGATGAACTGGCTGCAGTCGGTAAGTACGCCACGTTTAATGGAATGAAATATGTTTATGTTGACCAAATGACACTTTAGGTACTTCGGACAATATACATTATTCCCCTATATATGGCATGGAGCCACCGAGATGTATGGAACATCTTTTAGTTAAGGTAGTCTGATGACAGTCATTCCAAAGCCCCTCCGCTCTGATCACACTCACGGGAAAAATATTAAATAATACTATCACAATAACCCATGCACATTTTTAAATGTTTTATAAGGTATGGAAATATATTCACATGTAACGAATACTTTTCTAACAAACCATAAATAAATTAAAAAAAACAACATGGTCCTTTAATAACTTGCAGTAACATAATTGTTGGAGAATCATTTTCGCAATACAAACATTACAGACTCTAAAGCCTAAATGTTAACGACTTAAACCCCATTTGCACAGACAATCAAAATATAATATTATTTATTTATATATATTCATTAAAAAGTGATTCCATTAGGTACTGAGCTATTAAATGTAGTATACACTGCGTATGTACGTACGTAGAATTCACTGGCATCACCTTTCTACAGATATTGAATGTGCATAAAACAGGACATGCTCAGACTAGTTTGTTGACTTGACCGAATACATTCCATTTAATTGATTATGTTATTATGAATGTAATGATAACAAAATTTAAGTATGAAGCTATTGGTAGAAAAAAAAACAATTCTATCTATAGATAACTATGACATTGGTGTCGATTCTATTGTAACACTCACCAAACCAAAACCTGACTTAATTTCTTCATATGAAATCAACCTGTCTTCTTCGCAACAAGGTCTATTTGTTACTGGCATCTATTTCTCAGCGCCACTAAATTTCACTAAACCCCCCCCCCCCCCGAGAGTCCCCATTTATTCAAATGCCGTATAATTACCGTATAAAAACTTGTTCAAAACGAACTAAGATGACGTTATTTTAATCGACATACGAAGACGCATACTAAAAACACAAAGCAAAAGAGATGGCATTCAACGGATAGCGGCTCTCGCTACGTGGTATTAAAGTTTATTTAAGCGTGTCAGACTTTAGTCGACAAATAAATTGCTTATGTTTAAATTCGAAATAAGACCTTGTTTCAAAGTGTACAAGGTTTACTTTTTGTATGAAGAAAATTTAGTCAATTATAGTCAAGAGAGTAATACAACAGAATTGACACCATTACCTATTATTTTATCTGCAAATGTACCATACTACGACTATTTGTACAGATAATTATTTACTCATCCTACTAATATTATAAACGTGAAAGTTTGTGAGGATGTATGGGTGTTTGTTGCTCTTTCACTCAAAAACTACTGCACCGATTGCGATGAAACTTGGTATGTAGATAGCTGGAGACCTGGATTACCACATTACTACTTTTTATCGTGATATTCCCACGGCATGGGGACTTACGAACCGCGGGGCGCAGCTAGTCATAAATACATATGTATATATTTCGTGAAACTCAAATGTATTCTATTTATTATTTAGTAAAATTGGGTAAGAAATTAGTTATTTAGTGAACCTTGAACTCAAAGTGTAAAACATTTTCCAGCCGAGATGGAAAGTGAAGATTCAGAAACTGACGACAACGCGCCCACAGTTCTGGTCAACGGCAAAACTGTTCCATTGACGAGCGTTGACGATGACGTCATCGCACAAATGACTCCCTCTGAGAAAGAAACATACATACAAATATATCAGGAATATTACAGCCACATGTACGATTAGATAAGTGTTCGTTGAAAATATATACAATCAATCAATCAGACGCAAATAAATGTCTTGTCCGTATTATTGATTTTCATTTACTTACATTGGTTTTAACACACCCAGCCCTGTTTGGTAATATTATCATAGGTTTTCTTCTTCGCATGGCTGGAGAGCCGCTTTCCCATCCTTTGCCGATGATAAATTAAGCTAAGATGGTCAGATCATGTCCTCAGCCCCGAAAGAATCAAGAAACGGCAAATCTTCTTATCCCATTGCGGTTTCCACGCTGTGCGTCCTGTAGCAATCAGAGGCACGTGGAGAAACAGAGAAAAGGACACGAGTCACTTCCGACCGACAGCCGGAGAGTGGAAACAACACGTAGTCAGTACTATATTGAAATGTGTATGCTATATTAAATTTATATCTGGTGCCGATACCGACTGTGAATGCTTGGAGATTTGGGCAAACACGAATACAACTTCTAGATAGGTGGCTCTTTAGGGTTACAAGGAAGAGAGTTTCTGTAAAAAATTACGTGGCCTAGTAGTCGCAGAAAGGACAACTCGTCACCCTGTCAGTCTCTCTCGAGAAATTCGGGTTGGCTCACTCGCAGTGGCGTAACTTTACCATCTGAGGCCCGTGGCTAATTCATCCGACGGGGCACAAGTTCACTCTTAGTGCCTCGTATGCTTACGGCCTTTAGGTCGGGGCCGGAAGCCACCTAGGGCCAGTGGCATTTTGCCCCCTCTGCCACCCACCCTATTTTTACGCCACTGCTCTCTCACAAGTGGACTGGGTCTCCTAAAATTGCGACGAGGTCCTGTCGCGCTTAGGTGGGCTTGCGTGGTTTGTATAGCGCCATCCAGCAGGAAGATATGATGTAGGAGACACCGTGTAGGTTTGGTCGGTTCGGATCCGCCATAATCGCTTCGTGTCTTCAGATGAATGGTTTCCGAAGGTAATATATGTAAGGGTACAAATACAATGGCAAAGGTTTAGAATTAAAAAACATTTTTTTATACATGTATTTTTTTTAATTTCAAATAATAAATTACTAACAAAAAATATTTTATTTTCATTAACATAACTACATTTAAATTTGTACAATAGAACACAAAATGGAAACATGAGTCTAAATTCTGAATAACATGAGAATGTTATTAATACTGCTTGTTGTGTATGTGTAATGTTTAAATAACTTATTTTAAGTAATTTTATCAGAATACGTAGATAATATTGTACATTATATTTATTACTAATAGGCACTTTATTGAACGTATAATAACCATATAAACGTAACCATCACAAAAAGCAAAGAGATTATACTAAGCGTAGATATTTTAATGAACAGTCATTCCTTTAAAATTTGAACTAGTAACTACGGCATTAGATGTTTGCGTCGTTGTGCTGTCGTTGCCGAATTAGGTGTATTTACTACATAACCATTTTTTTTTTTCAAATATTCAGTACAACTTTTAATCATAAAATCCTTAAGCGTACAAAGTTACAAAAGGCCACCAGCGGGCATAAGCATATCTGGGGACGTTCTCATTAAACATCCCTTCTGAACTAATATATTTGCCTAAATTTAAACCATATGGCACCACTGTTGGTTAATCTCCGGGTTTAATGTTTTAATACGTAGTAAGCCTAGCTCCTTCGTAGTTGATTTAGCTTTTTATTTGTTAATGTCCGAAGAGCAAAAATTACTGATTTTTTTTATGGTCGTGTGATAAAGCGTGTGATAAATTACAATTCGATCACCGCAAAGCGACTGGTAAGTTAAGATCACTTCTAGTCAGCACTGGTTAAAATGTGCAACGCGCTGCACAGCACGCGCGCTTGATCCTAAAATGGCCTTTAATTTTATAAAATGTACTTTCACATTAAAAGTAACACATCTATGTTGGCATTTCTCAAATTATGTTTGAAAATTTCCGATGTCATTTCTCTGTTGTGTAAAGAAGGATGAATTTATAGCTGTTTGAGGTCAATTCAGCAAAAACAAAGGTGGTGTTAGTAGCATAAGTCTAAGTGAACCTGCCTAAGTACGAATTAGTACCTATACTTACATAAAAACATAATATTCAAATACGAGCTATATTGGAACAAACTAATGATGAGTGAAAAGCACTGTATATTTCACTAATTTTACAATCGCAATTTGCGTAATGATCATTGTGCGAAGTTGCCATTCGACGAGGTGTTCGTTTTGAAAATTATCACAAAATCTCAAAATATTATAAAACAAAGTCCCCCGCCGCGTCTGTATGTATGTCTGTTTGCGATAAACTCAAAAACTACTAAATACTACGGATTTTCATGCGGTTTTCACTAATAGATAGAGCGATTCGTATGGAAGGTTTAGGTATATAATTTGTTAAGGTTTGGTGTAAATTGGTTGAAATTTGATTTTGATTGTTGAAGATGTCTGCTACCCGTGCGAAGCCGGAGCGGGTTGCTAGTACATAATAGAACAGGTACAGAAGTCTCACTCCGTAAAATAATTTAAAGAATTAGCGACTCTTCCTCCAACACAATAAATTCGCTATTCAGGTCGCACAGCGCTAATTACCTACAGTTATATTGTGTGTTGTTATAGAAGTTGCCTCTCTTTCTATCGCGTAATTCTTATCTGTTGTGACGACGCCGCGGCGTAATATTTAATTACCACTAAGATATGTGCCTATTACTTTATTTTTGAGAACAAACAAAACTTGGCTAGGTACTAATTAACTCGATAGTCTAGATACGATAGCTAAAATATACGAACGGATGATACGACGCAACGCGTGGCTGAGCATCGAACTAACGTGCGACCCGACCGGGGCGCGGCAGCTCACAGAATTTTTGGCACGATTAGTCGAGCCCGCCGCTTTAAACCAAAAGTGCGGAGTGGACCTGGCCTGACATAATGAGAGGTAGTCAATGTGCGTCACATGTCTTCGACATAAATACATTTAGTATATACTAGTAGATATGTTTGCCCCACTTTTCCCAATACTCCTCCGTTTGCATTTCCATTATTCTAGAAAGACTACGGTCGACCGCAAACATTTCTTCCTCGCCCGTAAATATGGCTGCTTTAGCATCTTCCTGTAAAATGATAACAATTATGGTATGCGCCTACATTTTGTTAAGGAATATACAAATATAATATTTAAACTTACGGAATCTTTTGTAATTTTCAAATCATCCATAAGCGCTCTTTCGACGTCTTCGATTCCAGTTTTTTCGTCAAATTTAAATAACATTTTTGGGTCACAGTCTGCAGCTATAACTACCTGCAATATTATAAACGAGTTACATTTATATAATTATTCTATTTCAACACTAGGCATTTGTAAGATATTTGTTTAGTGAACTAATGTGACTTACTCTTACTCTATTGTCGTATAAAGTATCAATAAGTGTAATAAATCTTCTTAGTTGAGATCTCTGCCTTGTAATTGATAATTTTGGCAGGTTTCTAATGAACACAGTGTGAAATGTTTTTGATATAACTAGATAATCGCTGGCTCCAAGGGGCTGAAAAATACCATATACTTTAATTGAGAAAAAACATGTTTGTTGGTGACTATGGAGTGCCTTGTGCATGGATGGATGGATGGATGAAGCTTGGTTACTTTGTGCTAAAAAATCGGTCAAGTGCAAGTCAGACTCGAGCACCGAGGGTTCATTTAAAGCAGAAAATATAAGTTCGCAATCGAAAAAAAATTAAGTATTGTAACAACAAATTAACGACTTCGGGATTCTTTTTCTTTATTTGTGCTGTGAGACTTTGTTTCTCACCAAATTTCATGATTGTAGGTCAGTGGGAAGTACCCGATAGGTTTTGATTTACCGGTGGAGTGTTAAAATTTGTTGAAATATAGAGCTGAAATGGCTCTTCTGATTGCACTGCCTTAGAAGCTTCATTTTTTACAGCTTCAAGGGACTGCAGACATGAGAGAGAGAGAGAGAGACGGACAGACAGAACGTCAGACAGGCAGACAGATAACGCAGTGATCATATAAGGGTTCCGTTTTTAATTTTGATGTATGGAACCCCAAAAACTAACAAAAAATAGTATAATAACCACTGGCGATGCAAGTTTGATTCCCGGTCACGCGCCTCTGTTTTTCGAAGCTTATATACGTTTTAGAAATTCACTATGACCAGCTTTAATGACGAAGAAAAATAATGTGCGGAAACCTGTATACCTCTGAGTTCTCTATAATATTTTCAAAGGATTATAATGTGTGGAGTGGACTATGGTCTAACAATCCCTTTATAAATACTAAAGGAAGGCCATGACCAGCAGCTCTGCCGTCCTTAAAAGTGCAATAACTAAGTTAAAGCTGATTTCGAGTAAAACGCGGTTAAAGATTTTATTTTTGTTTTGTTTGTATCTTAATCACTAATGCAGATATCGACTTGAAACTTTCACGACATGATAGATAATAATGTATAGAATATTATATGGTACTTAATGTTTGTAAATACACTTACTCCTGCTATAAAAAACAATAAATCTACTTGTGTTTAGTATTATTAGTATATGGAAAGAATGTTTACTAGTCATAACAGCAATAAGTAACCTACTTATTGCACTAATGGTTAGGAAACCGACATGATGCATTTTTGAGTAGCAATTAATACATTTTTATGCACTGTTTCCTAACTATAGGTGCATCAAGTGTCTTATTTATAGCGGTTTTCATTAGTAAGAGGCAAGTTTGAAACGAACGTTATGTAATAGGTCGGGGAAAAAGTCTTTTCGTATTTTGTATGTATTAAATTGAAGAAAAATCTCTTTGGTTGTACTGATCGTATCTGGGTAATTTTAATATTAATAAATATAGGACATTAGAAAAATAATTATTTGAAATTTAAATTGCACCAAATTCGAACCATACCCTATACAATAAAAAAAGATTGATGGAAATCGCATTAGAAAAATAATTATTTGAAATTTAAATTGCACCAAATTCGAACCATACCCTATACAATAAAAAAAGATTGATGGAAATCGGACTACCCTGTAAAAAGTTATGCGTGGTCATACATAAAAAAATATATATACAGACTAGCGAAACCCAGATTAACACGCAATAAGGTTTTGCTGTGTGTATGTTGGGATTAGAAGGGATTGGAAGGTTCATTATGAGCTTTTACCGCCGAGTAAAACCTTCAATTCGGATCTCTACTGCCAACAACTACACAAACAATGACAACACACAACGAGACTCAAGCAAAAAATTAAGAAAAAGCGGCCGGAATTGTTCAACAGAAAAAGAGTGGTCTTTCATGATTTTAACGCCAGACCACACACATCTTTGGCCACTCAGCAAAAATTGAGAGAGCAAGCTCTCTTGGGAAGTGGGAAATAGGGGAATAAGTGGGAATCTTCATTCAGTTATAAGTGCAATAAGTTTTTATTGCACTTATAAATAGTAAATGAAGATTACAAATAACGTAATACGCTAATTATAAAATAAATGTAATAATTATACTTATTGCAGATATAGTTAGTAAAATTACTTAAAAGCGTAACTAACTTATTCCTATCTATAGTTATGTCGGTCTTGATAAGTAAATCATAAAGCAAGAACCTAGATATTGCGGTTATGCTTAATATTAAAACCGCCTCCGCCATAGATACGTAAAAACTGTCTAAAGAGAATATATAGAATATAGATCTCTTTCTGCCGATTGCCGAAACTCGAGTTATTGCACTTTTCGTAAAGATGGCAGAGCATTGGGACTCATTTCATGTGATAAAGTAATTTAATTTTTTTGTTTTTCATTTTACAAAGTAACTCAATGACCTCTGTAATTCGGCTGTTACCTACGAATTAATGTCTATTTATGTTTACTAAAAATTTATTGATATCTAACTATGTTCTGTGTTCTAGAGCCCCAAGTACAAGCCATGATTAATTTAAGTCTAGATAGCACTGTGTAATATGTCTCATAATAATATTATTACTAAATGTTTTAAAGTAAATGAGCCTTTTAGACTAATTATAGTTGAAAAAAAAATCTTAACTAGACAGTATCATGATTGATTATAGTAACATAGGGACATGTTTATCTATTTAAAACAAACACTCACTCTATCACACAGCTCCTCAAAAGTAGAATCCAAAACTCTTCCACAGGATTTTGCAAACTTGACATTTCTGCCTAAAATATTAATAACTCTAGGCCTTACTGTATCTGTTTCCTTAGATACTAAAAACTTAAATAAATTATCTACTGCATTATTATCTGGAGTGAGCTCACTATTACTGAAATAAAAAAATTAAAAATTATTAAAAAAAATTAAATTAAATTTCTTGCATGTAGATATGGAAGGTCAAACATGGGTACATATACATAATTATGCTTTCATTGTGAAAATTTACCCGACAAAAATCAGTTTAGAAAATTATAAGAAAATGTTTATTGAAATCAAAAAGAATAGTATACTATAAGGTAACAATTTAAAGGTATACAGCAACTATACAAAAGAAACTAGACAGCCAAGCGATAGAAATGATTGCTCTCAGTTATGCTTATGCCTGTACCTAGTTTAATCTAAACATGCAGGTGCCACTAAGAAATCACTGTACATTTCATACTTACAGAAAATATTTGCTATATTTATTGCCACTGCCCTTCAATCTGTAGTCTACACCAGAATCTAATTGCACTACATTGCAATGAGCTTTCAGAATAGGTATAAATGGTAAAAAATTAGATCTTTGCAATCCATTCTTATACAGATCATCAGGTTTTCTATTACTAGTTGCTATTACCACGCACCCATTGTCAAATAATTGAGTGAATAAACGTTTTAAAATCATGGCATCACCAATATCTGTAACCTACAAATAAAAAAGACATATTTAAAAAAAATTACAAAATGCAAAGTACCGCACTGATTAGTGATGTCCAAAGTCCCATCAGCTATCAAATAGATGCCTCAAATATCTCTAACTGTATTTATCTCATCAGGTTCATTTACAAGAAAAGTCATGTCATATGAATGGGAATTTACTGAATATTCCTTTGCTTAAGAACTGCCAATCTAAAAATTTAATACTTTACTTGATAATAATATATAATTAAGTGACAATGAAAAGATTGTCATAGAAAGCTACTTACTTGAAATTCATCAAAACAAATAAGCCATGATTCCTGTGTTATATCAGCGGCAACTGGTGGTATTGGATCAAAAGGCTTAGATCCCTCATCACGGAATGAACTTGCACCTTTTCCTGATTTTATTTTCAACTCGTGAATCCTCGCATGAATATTTAACATGAAAGAATTAAAATGGACTCGCAGTTTTTCTTTTATCTACAAATCATAATTTTCAATATCATTGATGCACATGAAATATGCATATTCAAAGCAAGGTTGATTTTGAAAGTTAACAGATTTTCAACAATTTATTTCATGATTGAATATAATATTAATTTTAAACATAAATATAATTACTGAAAATATGTCAGTGTTAAAGACGAGTACATATCAGTTAGATTACCGGCACTGTATTATAGAATAAATCCATTAACATAGTTTTTCCTCCTCCAACACTTCCATATAAGTATAACCCGTTTGGTGCAATTATTTTCTGAGGTTGAGGTTTTCTGAACAAGCTAAATAGAGATCGTGCACTTTGGCTTTGTAGGGCGGGTCGCTCAAAAGATGTAACATCATTATAAACTTGCTGCAAATGCTGTATTACTTCTTCCTGATGTGAATCTTTACTTAATTCTCCAGTTGATACTCTTTGGGTATACACTGACAAAGGACTTTCATTTGATAAAGATTGCTCTGCTGCTTGTGTAGATAATAATTTTATACATTGATAACACAGATTCTTATGATACTTAAAAAAGAGAGGAACATAGAAACATGAATTTTGAGCTAACATTTTAATAAACGTCAAGTTTCTGATCTAATCAAAGAAAATATTTGCATTATATAAGTGTTATAACCTTGAATTAACTTTACAACAATATTGCATTTTTTTCATGAACTTTAACAAAACAGCACACACAGCACAGCACTAGAATATTAAGTAAGTTTGTTTCGTCGAAATAGTTTGATCATGTTTTATGCAATTTAGTTATTGCGTTAAGTTATTTTAAAGTAACATTTCTTTTTTGAATTTTTCTACGCTACACTGACAATAGTGAATAATGACAAATTGACAATCAGATTAGGGAGATTGACTTAACATAGATATATCGAATTTACTCGATGTTTGCCATGCAATTTGTCGGAATTAATCGATGTTTTGACAAATATTAATATATTCTATTCGATATATCGATATATTTATTTATAGAAACATCGAATCTTTGTTTTTTGTTGAATCTATTAAAAAATTTTTGAGAAAAAAAAAATTAACAGCATAGGATATACCAGCATACCTACTGGAAGAGGAGCAAAATATTGTTCGAATGACGGGATAAATAATTTGGAGTCGACAAAATGCAGAACCAATTTAAATTGAGGGTTTTATTGATTTTATTATACACTTTAGAGCTTATGTGTTTAAAATGCCAACTCGTAGCTACGGTTCTACGCGACCAAATCGCGTTAATCTAAACACTGAGTTCTTTCAGCTCCTTATTTATTATTTAATATCACCAACCTGCTAATGTGACGATTTAAGTTCGTCGTTTCGTCTAAGTTTTCACTTCTGTCGCTGCCGACAGAAGTAAAAACTTAATGACTGATCCCATGACTGCCTATTTTTTTTTGACGTGATAACGTCTTATAAATCGATGAATGCCGGCTGCACGCACGAAAAAGCATGACTCATTGTCACGTTCCGCTTCAGCCGAGCGTGCAAGCGAGAGCGCGGAACAAGCGATAAAGAGGCACGATCGGCCTAAGCGTGACGGCGTGACGCATCTATTTCTCTTCCACTGTTTTCTTATGACGTATCACGTAAAATTATCGTCCGTAAACCGACTTTATTGTTCGATCAAAATTTATTTTTGTTTGATCTTAGTTTTTTGGAACGAAGTTCCTTATGGGGTGGGGTACCCTAGCCGCCAAAAAGCGTCCGTAAAGTACCTTACTCACCTTCGTGCTTAACGTACGTTCCGCCAAGGACGCGGTGCCTGACGTTGCATACACAGCATCGTGCCTGACGTACGTCCCGCCAAGGCCACAGTGCTGTTGCAAATGCCATTTTCCTAAATTATCCCAAAATAATGGTCAAGTTCCCCAGTTTGGGGAGACAAAACCTAGAGTCGTAATGTAATTAATAAGGCTAAAAATTCCCGATTCTCCGCATTTTCCTCGCATTGATGGTCTCCCCATAAATTATCCAATCAAATTATTTATTATTTTGCAGACAGCACTGTTGCAATGGTGTTGTCAATCGGTTTGAAATTCCCCGCATTTTGGGGAATTCCCCACAAATTGGCAATATACATGATCAAGCATGTGGTGGGGGTACTCGCTGGATGCAAAACGGGTCGTGCAAGTCCAGCAAGCAATTAATAATAATTATGACGTACGTCAAGACTATTCACGATCGTTTTTCATCGTGCTTCGTGCGTGTCCTTGGCGGGACGTACATCTGTACATACATCTGTCTGCATTAAATTTTAGATAATTCGTACTCATTAGTTTCCATTTTGAATTTAGTACATTGTTAGATTTGCGTGTTATTATTTTTATTCGGTATTTGTTTCTTATGCATTGACTTACTAATAATATTATTATATAATATATTTTTGTTATATAAATGTAAATAAATTAGTATGGTGAATTTACGAGTGTAAGAATGACAGTCTTACGCATGCAAAGTATGAAGAAGATCTAAATATTTATTCAATGCAGTTACAATGTACTACTGACTAAACTAATAGAACTAGAAGTCCGAACTAATACATGTGAGTGACTGTACTAGATTGGAGCCTAAGATATTTTATTGGAGCGCTCTTTTTAGTGACCAAGCAAGAACAAGTCTACCTGGCAACCAAAGAGTTTACAAACACTACGTTAGATTGGCAACCCAGGATCAAATTTTTATTTTATAAAGGAGCCATCTGCACCTGATACATTGAAAATGTTTTTGAAGGTTAACATATTTTACTTATTTATTTATTTATTTAAGTTAGGAAAACCAACAGCTACAAAAAACAACAGTGGGTAGTTTCATGTACAACATTAAGCCAATTACAGGTTTTCACGAATTGCTGCATTGTAATTTAACAGAGGTTTTCAAACACTAATAACTGCACGAAACTATACCCATACAAACGCGATAAGCAATACAGATGATAGAAAAACAAAAATACATCACTACCTGTTTGAAAAAAAACCCAGATTCATCAGTCTCCTGACATTGTTGCCGTCCACTGTGTATGGATCGAACATGAGTTCTTTGCACAATTCATTAAAGTCTTTACTTGCTCGCACCATAAATGTATTCATTCTGTAATTCGAGTGCGCTAAATTTACAAAAATTGGTGGATTGAACCTGATGCTTTTTGTCAGAACATCGAACTCGAGTTTGTTGTTTATTTGAAATTTTCTACAGAGATCTAAATACCTTTCAGAGTGGTATGGTATATGAAGGCGAAAGCATAGGAACCTAATGAATCGCTTTTGGACACCCTCAATATGGTTTATGTTATACTATACCGATGACTCCATATCTGCGATGCGTATTCTAGATGGCTTCTAACATACGTACAGTATAAAATTTTTAACGTTTTTGCTTTTTTGAAGCACCCAGAAACCCTCATCACAAAACCAAGCGCTTTGGAAGCTCTCGAGACTATTTTATCAATATGAGCATCAAAAAAGAAGCTTTGAGTCATGATAAACGCCCAAGTCGCGTATGACTTCACACTTTTGCAAATCTTGGCCCATTAGAGTATCGGAAGAAGGAATAATATCACGTTTTCTAGTGTAAGTGACTATGGAACATTTAAGTGGATTAAGGTCTAATTTGTTTACCCGACAGTAGTCATTCAAACGTGTTAGATCTTCTTGAAGTGATATCACATCATTGGACGATTTTATAGACGAAAATATTTTCATGTCGTCAGCAAAACAAAGCAGGTTCGATGTTTGAAAGCAGGATTCGATGTCGTTTACATATATAATAAAAAGCAGCGGACCAATCAAAGAGCCTTGCGGAACACCGCTGGGCTCTCGTAACCAACTAGAAATATAATTGATTACAACTACTGCTTGTGACCTATTTTCAAGATAAGAGGAAAACCAACGGAATAGATCTCCTCTGATTCCAATGTTAAGAAGCTTCGTTTTAAGCAAAAAATGGTCGATACGGTCGAATGCTTTGCTATAGTCAGTGTAAACGACATCAGTTTGTGCTCCCCGGTCCATGCTGCTTGTTATGTAGTCATTGAGGATGGTTAAATTGGTGATAGTGGACCTGCCTTTGAGAAAACCATGTTGTGTGTGGCTGAATGAGTTCCGAAGCGCTGCATATACCTGATCATATACTATTCGCTCAAATACTTTGGCTATGATACACAACTTAGATATAGGTCTGTAATTAACCACTTCGGTTTTAGGGCCTTTCTTGTGGACGGGTGTTATAAAGGCAGATTTCCAGCCTGGTGGGACAGTGAAAGAAGAAAGTGACTTTTTGTACAATAAAGAAATGGATAAAGCTATGGTCTCGGCACATTTTCCTAGAAACTGGGGTGATATGTGATCAGGTCCAGCTGATTTGGACGTATCTAATTTAAGCAATAATTTACGCATTGATTCGACGCTGATGTCGATATTGTTAATATCTGCTATTGTGGGTGGCTGAGAAGTTTCCGAATCAAAAGATTGTATGTCGTTGCTAGGCTCTGCCAAAGTTGAATAAAAGTATGAAGAAAACGCTTCACAGATGCCTTCGGGAGTAGATACGTTAACGTTGTCGTAATTGAGATAACTAGGAATCGTGTTTGATTTGTATCTATGTTTTACAAAGCTCCAGAACTTTTTTGGGTTAGTTTCGATAGCTACTTTGGTGGTAGCTAAGTAACAGTTATAGCATTCAGTTTCAAGTTTTTTAACCCTATCTCGCAATAGCTTTAACGTTTCTTTGTCTGAGATTCTATTGTATAATTTAAATTTACGGAGGTATTTACTCTTTTCTTTTATTAATGATTTCAGCGACGTTGAATACCATACCGGATAGGAACTTACTGCTACCTTTTTTGTGGGAATATATTTCTTTTGTATGTTGGTAATAGTAGCATAGAAATAAGTAACAGCATTAGTGATTGATTTATTTCTCAAAACACTAGTCCAATCGATAGCCGATATCTCCCTATTAATAGCAGGAAAGTCAGCTTTGTTGTAAACAAAACGTGTACATGGCGCCGGATCCAAACATGACAGGTTGGCATCGCAGTCAGCGACTACAGTGAGTGCCGGATGGTAGTTGTATATAGGAACTAATGGAGCCAAACATTCCTTCACAGTTACCACGCTATTACTCAATACTAGATCTAACAACTTATTATATCGATTAAATACCCCGTTAAATCGCTTAAGATCTAATATTCTTAATTCGTCCGTCAACATGTAATCGTCACTACTACGTATATTGCTGGGAGTGTAATGCACGTTATTTTCAATTAACTGCCACAATATACTACTCATGTTGAAATCACCTATAATTAAAAATTTGTCAGATGAATTATTCAAAACAGCGCTACTTAAACTTTGAAGAAAGTTAGTCAATTGCATGGAGAAGGAGGCGCCGCAATTTTGTTTACACATATATAAAACACAAATATTTAATTTAAAACAACTTCTAGTGTTAGGTTGGCGTAGATTTAAAGTCAACCATAAGTCTTCCGCAGTGGAATGAAAATATGGCTGTGGGGTAGCTGATATTTGTTTACGAACGGCAATCAACACACCTCCTCCGCGACTTTGACCGGTAAATTGGTAATCACGGTCGCGGCGCCACACAATATATTCGTCACTGAATAGCTCCGAGTCCGAAACACTGTCTGCTAACCAAGTTTCACAGAATAAAACTAAGTCATATGAGTTAAGGCACAGTTGACGGTAAAAATCTATCGTTTTAGTACGGAGTCCACGCACATTCTGGTAATAAATGCTAAGAGGAGTATTAGTCATTGATTTTATACGTAAGAACAGTCATTATAACAGCAAAATAAAGATATGGGAAGCAATTTAGCGCAAACAGTTCCAAAATGCATAACCTGATGCTACAATAACTGCGGTAACAAATAATAAATGAATTAGCAGGTAAGCGACAGGTAGGTGAGCGAGAGCGCAAGCGAATAACAGACGAAGATTTAAGTATGGGAGCGAGCAAGATAGCCATACGGTGACATCGGTGATCGTAGTTGCTAGCCGTAAGAGTGGCAGGGGTAATCAATATTTTATATCCAGTTATATAGCAACAATGCACAGGAGTTAACATAATTATGAAGTTGAATAAAGTAAACATATGTATAACTATAACGACACATATCGACAATATTTTGTGTTTAGTTATCAAAACATTAGAAATAGAATATCGAGGTTTTAAGTTAACGCATTTGATTATACAAATTTGTTTAAATCATTTTCTTTTCTTATAATAAATACATGCGAGCCGTCTTCTTTACGCATATGTATCTTGCCGTACTTAACCCACACGTAGCGAAAGCTCTTCTCCTTGGCCAGCAATCTAGTCTCGTTCAGTAGCTGTTTGGAATCAGAGGTCAAGTGGTCATTAATGTAAACGCGATGTTGTGGTCCTTCTATGCCTAGATCTTGCGTTGTAAGGTTTTTTAGGGAACGGGCTGCCGCAATGAAGTCCTCTTTAACATACCTATTCAGGAAACTTACAATTATAGATTTTTCTTTTGAGTTGAGCAGTGGTATTCGGTTAATATAATTTATTTGAGTTTTAGGAAATGTAAACTTCACTTTTTGACTTATCTTCTCAATCACCTTAAACAGATTTTCGCCATTTTTAACTGGGATACCTTTGATTTCAACATTGTTCAACCTTGACCGCTGGTCAGCCACGGATAACTCATGTTTTATTTCGCTCACATTCCTTTGTAATGAGTCAACTGATTCCTTGAGATATTCCATGCTTGTGACTTTTGAGTCCAGATCAGAAATTTTTATAGCAAAGTCATCTGTCGTTTTACTAATGAACTCACAGCTTAACTTGAGCTCCTTGAACTCGTCCTTGAGGGTACGCACATCTTCAATCAGTGTCGGCAGGCCTGCTAGTTGAAACTTGATGTCACGTATTTCATTCAGCACTACCTGGAGCGAGGCTGGTTCAGGTGTAGGTATTGGTGTTGGAGAAGGACATGATTTCCGGCATGTGGGACATTTTCATGCAGCTCTCCTGTCGATTCCTAGTTTCCGCCATCCAGTCTCAGAGATGTTCGCGCAGCCAAAGTCCAGGTGTTTTTTGCATGAGCCACACTGCACGCCATCATTGAAGTTTTCATTGCAATTATGACACTTCATAGTTAACAACCGAAGGTTAACAACCACTGTCGCACAGATAAGCGTAGTCGCGTGCCGTTTCAACGAGTGTTCACGGATGACTGATACATATTTTATCGTGATACGTGATACATATTTTATCACTGACCTCTATTGTACAAGTACGCTGGACTATTCCATAAGAAATGACAGTTGTTTTTGTGCCATTTTGAAGCGCTCCTCACGAGCGTCTCGGGTACTAAAATTGACACCCTGCTTTTTTTTATGTTATAGGGGGTAAACAAGCAGACGGGTCACCTGATGGTAAATGACTACCGCCGCCCATGGGCATCTGTAACTCGAGAGTCACAAGTGCGTTGCCGCCCTTTAAGGTGGGAGTAGGAGAAGAGGGGGAGGGGTGGGAAGAGTTGAAAGAGGGGAGAGGGCAGGACGGGAATAAGGGAGAGGGAAGAGTTAGGGCCTCCGGTAACCTCACTCACGCGGCGAAATGCAATGCAAGCATTACTTCACTACCGGTTTTCTGTGAGGCCGTGGTATCGAGCGGAGTCGAGCCGGCCCACACATGCTGAAGCATGGCTCTCCCACGTTAGATGTTCTGTTGACGCGTCTCTGTTTATTTACTTATTTATCGTGAAATAAGACTTTACTTTTTGTGTTTGGTGTTTGCTAAGTGACATAGAAAACATTTATATAATGAGAGTTTGTGTATTTTGTAAAACTCGGTACCAAAAAGGCAGTGGAATAACGTTTCACAAGTAAGTGAATTTCTTGGCTATAAATGTTTCAATTGTGTCTGAAACTTTTTAATACTATTATGTACTTATTTTATGAAATTTCATCACATTTAAATGTAAATAGGATTCAGATTTTATTGTTTAATCGATCAAAAAAAATAAACAGTTACTGAATAGGGTTGCGATTATGTGTCGATAATGTGTCGATAAATTTCTTCATAATTATTTCTAAATTGTAAAAATAAACCCTAGGACCTATTACATATTACAACGGTATTCTGTCTATTTAACTTGTTTGCTTTTTACTTTCAGATTTCCCACCGACACACTCACTAAGCAGTCATGGGTGGAAAACATAAAAATGGAAAATTGGAGTCCTAAATATAATGTAATAGTTGTCGAGATATTAAAGCCACCTCTTATTCACTATGAAAGCCGCTTCTTATTATGAAAGCCAATAAAGCATTAATAGCTTCGTGAAATTCTTTTTATGCCTCGTAAGTAAACATATTATAAAGTAAGAAATTACACCAAGCATTTACATCAATAAAGTGATGCAATTTCTTTTTTATCGCGTTATGTGTTATCCCTAATATTAATTCCACGGAGGTTGACACTGTTAGCAGCGCCAATATGGTGAAAATGGCTTCAGTTTTTTATAACGACGACGTATGCAGTCCAGTGTACTTGTACTTATACTACTCTATGGTACTTGTATAATAGAGGTCAGTGTATTTTATGGTATTTAACTTATTTACTTTGTACTAACTTTACGTCAAGTTTGTCTTTTTCAATATTTTCCTGATTAATATGAAGTAAAAAGAGTTAAAAATATTAAAGGAATTAATCCTTTAATTATAAATAATATTTATTTTTTCAAAATACTAAAAAGTAGTTAACCAGCCGCAACGTCTGTCATATGCTGGCAACTTTGGTTAAATGTCAAATGCAATGCAATTTTTAACTTTTCGTCCCTACGACTTTATGGGTATGTTAGTGATGGACATAAAAAAAAACCATCGATGTTTTTTTCGATTTAATGCATCGGATAGTGGTATCGATGTAATATCGATATATAAGAAAATACATCGATGTTATCCAAACATCGATTGTTTTTACACGACTTCAGAAAAGAGGAGAGTAATGTGTTCAAAGATACACGATTGCCCAAAAAAGCAGTGTATAATGCGTACAGAGCTCATCCGAGTGTTGTGTGTATTACTTAACAAAAAAAAGGTTAATTAATTAAATAGAAATGAAAAATGTCAAAAGACACTTCCTATACCGAATGTACTATATGTGGATTAGATAATAAAAAAACAACGGGCATCTATTGAAAAAAGCTTTATTAACTTTTCAATTTATGCATAAGCAGACAAAAATTCTGAATACAAAAAAAAAGACCTTCAAGTCATGACATCTTTAAATATCCCAGTACTTCTTATCAATACTTTGTAAAAACAAAAGTTTGCCCAATCTTTTGCCTTTTAAAATATATGCTTCGTCGAATCTGAACTTAACAAAAAGTTTGACCATTGAAATCTTGCATCATTACGACTATGCCCAAAAATTTTTCCTCACTGTACACTCCGTTCACCGTAAGTTGTCCCGTGGCCTAGATGTTGGCACTTCAACTTACAATATAATTTACAACCTTAATTTCATAGTAATAAGATATGACAGTCATAGTGCCAACACCTAGGCTACGGGACAACTTACGGTAAACAGTCTGTACTCAGTGATACACGTTCTGGCTGCACTGGTCTGTGGCCGATGTTGAAAGCTCCAAAAGAATAATTTAAGTTGTTTTAGAACGAAATACCGTTCGAGTGCTTCTTAGTGAAATAAATACTTATAGAATTAATTAACAATAATAATTTAAAAAAAATCGGTGCATCGAGTAAAAAATTATCGATGCATAACCGATGTTGAAAAATTAACAATACATCGGTTTGATTCGATGCATCGTTACTATACATCGAGTGTTTTTAATACATCGATGTATATCGTCCATCACTAGGGTATGTATTATTCGCTATGTGCGAAGTGCATGGTGGGGGTATACCCCCACCATGCACTTCGCACATAGCGAATTTATATATAAGATGATCGCAGTCTAGCCAGCGTATGCCGTGGCAGAAATCTGCAACAATTCGGGATAGTCGATCACAGTCGATCATATCAGTCAAAATTACTTTGAGATTTCCTACAATTGGTAATTTGAAATGGCTCATAATCGTTGTAATGTGTTGTGAAAATGTGAACCGCAAAAACTAAATTAAGTGTGCTACATAATGTAGCACATTTAATTACGATTATTAATAACAATGTACAACGTGTTGCAGCCTACATTACGTTTAAAGAATTATGAGAGTATTTACTTTTAAACTTGTTTTATAGGGTCACCGATGTTTGACGAATTATGTGGGCTCTTATCAAATCAAATTTATTTATTTGCAGAAAAGTCGGTACAGAAAGATCGTACATGTTTAAATATTCTAACACATGCAACTTTGGTCAATACTATTACATGCAAATTATCATTATAATTATTGATACAAATAATCATATATATATATATAGTTTTGATACAATTTAATGATGTCAAGCTTTAATTCATTTTAATAATGTAAAGTTTTAATTGTATTCAGACATGATTTTAATTATATTCGTGGTATAACTATTAAATAACTATGGCCATTATTTCGTAGCTCTTCAACAATTCTTACATGTTGAGTTAAAACTAATTTATTTCCTTTGAACAGAGTTTGAGGTTAAAAACTTATGTTGTGCTTTATACATTCAAAACTGGTTTTTATAATTTTTCTATTCACTGTTTCTAACAAATTCTTTTCCTCCAAAAAACTGTTTCTCGTCTTTCTATGCACCTTTATTTATTTATTAGAAAATAATAAAACATTCGTATGTCATTATTTGACATAATCCCGAATAGTTGCGCATGCTAAGTGGCGCTACTGTCGTGCACTGTCCCAATATTTATGTATGTATTTTTTATAATGTAGTTTTAACTGGCCTGTTGGCTCTTGGCCTAGTGGCAGGGACGTTCATTTAAAATAAACATCGATGTTTTTGTGATGCATCAATCGGAAAGTTTGCATCGATGTTATTCGATATATGGAATTGAAACATCGATGTTTTTGATAAATCAATAAAAAATATCATATTTTAAGAATAAATACAGAATAAAATAAGACAAAAATTTTAAAAATCTTATTTTTATTTTAGGAAAGGGAAGGAAGGAAATTACAAGTCCTAATACTTTCTTTCTAAACTTTCCAAAAATATAATTTATTTACCGGCTTTCCTTGTATTCTATTGCGTTGTTGATTCAAAACTTGTGAAGCTTTAGAAAAGAGTCTTTCGTTTGGTACAGAGCTGGCCACTAAAGTTAAATATTTATCCTCAAATATTGTACAATTTCGGAAATTGCTGATTATAATCAGCCTATACTTCTAAGGGATTTTCTTTTAATCTGCTAACTGGTATTCTTAAGTAAACAGACAGCTCATCAGAATTACTTTCTTCATTATTATTTGATTTCCAGTTTCTGTGAACTAGTTTATGAGATGGTCACTCCAAAGACTAAAATTACGTGTACTTTGTCTGAACTATCTGAATCTGATTCCACATTATGCCTTTCATCAAGAAGGTTCGTCCTCATCATTTTCTTAATTTTTGTAAACATTTAGGAATAAGAATAATTGTTTCTATTTCAATTCCATTTAATATTTTATCAGTATTCACCAACCGACATAAAAAATTATAACCTGCAACGAAGCGGTAGGTCATCCTTTTTATTGCTTGTTTTTAATCTGTGGTATACATTCATAATCAAAAGAATAGTAATCATACAGCCACATTTATGGAAATGTCGTGAAATTATGTTATGATGTTGTGACATTAATTATTTATTATTGAAACAGTAAAATAAAAAAGCTTACATGGCGGGAAGTTAACCAAAAAATGGATATTGTTTATGTTTGTATCACGTGTTACTAGATTAAAAATTTTGCGCTTGCGATGAGACAATTGGCAGGGGGTATAAATGTATGAGCTGTTTATTCGATATATTGAATAAAATACATCGATATATTGTAATAACTCTTTAGTAGAGCAGGTACCAAGAAAGATAGATCTATTTCTAGGGAGAAAAATAAGAAGATTATGCGAAGCAACTTAGGTTTTTTACTGAAACCTTTAAAATACTTGAAATTAAATCAAAAATTTAAATCTTGAAGCTCCGCGTGACAGCGCAGGCTACCACGCAAGCAGGCTTCCCAAACTCGAGTCCTCTTGTTTCTTCATTGTTCCATTCACTAGATTAATTCAAATACGAATTAAGAGCAAGTCGGCAGCAGACTTTCGCGCCACCTAATAGTATTTATTCGTCAATCCATGAAGGTTGCAAGCGGGCGCGCGTAGTCCCAACATTGAGCTGCGCCCTTTGAGACTTCTTGCTTTCTCCTGCCTGCCTCACACCTTCCCTACTTAGTGGGAGTGCTGGTGCATCTATGGCCGCTCCCGCAGATGGAAGTAGTGACTGGCCTTCCGCTGGAAACAGTTCATTATTAGTCATAATCAATCTTAATAACTTCTTTAGAAATTCTTCGGCGGTAGGCGAGTCACTTGGGACTCGAAAAAACCAACTTAAAAATAAGCCCTCGGCAAATCTGAAAACAAGAACAAAAAAAAATACATCATTTAGTTAGTTGGTTCTACAACCAAGCTCCTATCCACAATGTTTCCTACCTAGCCTAAATTTTTCTATTTCTTTTTTCGTCGTTTCATGAAAAAAATCAAATTATAACAATATCAACACACATTATAAGTCCAATAAACATCATACAACATTTCAAAACATAACTTATTAATCCGATAAGTGATTCAACCTTATTTGTCAATCACGAAAAAAACTATTTAGTAACACCGAACTATTTGGACGACAACTCTATGGTCGATGTCAACCTCAGCTTCAGAGATGCCAATTTAGCATATTTTATGCTAAATTTAGCATATTTTCATGTTGTTTAGCAAATTTATTTATTGTTAGAAAATAGCATATTTTTTTGGCATATAAAATAATTATAAAATAAAAGATATATTCATATCCATGAAAATTACATAAATGCGTACGTAAATATTTCGGTTTAGAATAAATCCCTTTGCTAGATTGTTGGCGCACCTGGTGTCAACATAATGGAAAGGGTAAAATCTTGTATTGCCGGGATTCTTCACTAAATCTCATTCAATATACCATAGATTAGCAGCATTTTTTCACTCCTTCCTTCTCGTATAAAATAAGTGAGATAGAAATAGGATATACTTTACCGCGTACTTATTTTTATTCTAACCTAAACGAATTAAAGTTCTTATATTTTATACGTGAATTATTAATTGTTTGACAGTCGTTAATATGCCGCCTAAATACAATCAACTTTACCGGTCAGAGTGGGAGAAAATGCATCTTCAATAGATAGATTCATGTCTCAATGGAGAAACATAGTTTACATTAAATGGGAATGTACATTTTCCACCATAGACTTCTGGAATGCAGTTTGCAGATTTATCTCAGTTAGCAATATCGTTATTAACACTACCACATTCAAACGCTGAAATTGAACGAATTTTCATTCAAATCGATTTAGTAAAAACTAAACTACGCAATCGTTTGTCGGTAAAAACTTTAAATGCCATTTTATACATCAGATTCAGCCTAAAGAGGGCAGGGAAATGCTGCTACTCTTACGCAGTTCCGGATAATGTACTACGCTCTATAGGTACCAAGAAGAGTTACAGTCTGAGCAATGAGGCTTCCTCGTCTTCAAGCACATTAGTTGTCGATGAAGACCAAGATATTAATATTTTATTTGATAACATAGTCAATTAAGAACATATAGTTTGTTAATTAATAAACATTTTAAAATTATATTACGTTTTATTTGACATTGAAAAATGTTAGCAGAATTTTTAGCATTTCTATAAAGCAATTGGCATAATTTTGGCATAATTTTAACACCATTTTAGCAGATTTTTTATTGGTCTTGTTAGCAACACTGCTCCGATAGAAAAATAAATTAACCAACGATGACTCGTGTCACTTGACATCCGTCAAAAATTTTAGTTAAGTTGCGAACTATTCCCGGGGAAAAAAAATCTATTTATTCAAAATTAATTGCTTCAATTTATCCACAAAATTATAATAATATTCCCCCTCAATAAATTGAATTGAAGCAATTCCAGTTTTAACTTTAAATCACTTCACTATACATTGCGAACTTTATTTATGTTTATTTCAGGTAACTGTTTCGGAATAATTTCCGAAGTGTATGTGTTTATAAGCCTAGCAACGGACTTACATCAAAAATAAGCCTAGCAACGAACATCGCTCGTAGTATGATACGACCACGCTTTTATAAGTGATTACGACATTGCGAAATATTATTTAAATTTATTTATATACGACATCCGCGGTTTACTTCTTAACCCCTTGCACGAAATGGCTTTATCAGGTTTCTACGAACTGTGTCCGACCTATTATTATTGTTTAACTCCGCGATCCGATAATTATTTTTAGAAGTTCGCTTTGCTATTTTTACGAATGGACCCGTATATGGTTTGTTAGTTTTTATCCGACCTCTTCTACGTTTTGGACGATAAACTAAACCTACTTTTCCCGGATATTTAACTTTCTTAACGAAATATTATTTTAGTCTAGCTCGCGATATGCTTATCTTTTGTTTAGTTTTATTCACGAACGCGTTTGCTAACTCCCGGACCCCGACGCCCAGAATAAGATTTTCGTGAGTTAAACAACTCTTTATTCACGATTAAATCGGATTTTAATCTTGTTTTTCGCGCGACGATTACAGGTTCACGTTCCTTCGACGCTTCGGCTACCGGATTGCTTCTACAATTATCCGCTGCGACGCTCTGCTTATCAAGACTCGAATCTATCTCAACATCGCAAGTCTTAATCTTTGAATCTATTAACTTGACATTGTTATCCCTTTTTATATTATTATGTGAAGGGTTAGACACAATGTCGTCCTTTTGTTCAATTGACTTAACTGAATATAAATATTTTATTTGAGGAACTGTGCGCGTTTTTTTGTTATTTCGCTGCTCACAAACTCCCTTTCCACAATTACAGAACTCAAAGGCTGAATCACATTCTCATTTACAAACGGTTTTGTAAACTTTCCTTTTAATCTCAAGGCTTTATCTGCAAAATCAATTATACAATTATTATTACAAAGGAAGTCTATTCCTAGAACAAGGTTAGTTTCAATACTTTCTACTACAATTAATTCTAACTTAACTACAATATTATTTACTAATGCATTTATGCCGCATCAGCCCAATGTCTTCACAATGGATCCGTCAATGCTTCTAACCGCCGTGCAGACACCATCTATGTTTAGATGCAGCTTGCGCGCCAGTGTACTGTCGATGACACTTACTGAAGCCCCCGTGTCCAACATAGCATTGCAATTGATCCCACAAATATTAATAGAAATAAATGGAACGAACAGACCAGAATTATTTCTCTTATATCCTTTGGTATCCCTTGGAGCTGAATTGCATCTCCAGATTCGACGTCCAACTCCAAGCTTTTTACATCCTCCTGTCGAATCCTCGTTGAAAATTCTGCTGGGTTGTATTTTGCTTTCTAAAATTTGGATTCTGATTAGTACGACTCTCAGCTCGAGGCCTTAAATTGTACCGTGGCGTATGGATAGATTCATGATCGTTTCTATACTCCTCGTTACTACTTGGAGATCCCGGTGATCGACCATCATATGACCTTTTATTTAATTGGTTTGGTCTTTTAATGATGCCTTCTTCATTTTTTCTAAATTTTACAAAATATTCTAACCCTTGCGGTGGGTTTACTGGGATATTAATGTTTTTAAATTTACTGGTCTCGGTTACATCCGCTAGTTGAATGATTGTATTTTTTAGCTCTTCTCTCGTCTGATACAGGCGTGAGGATAGTAAGTGCTTTTTGTAGTAACTCATAGACTTTAAATATGCATTTACAAATTTAGCGTCTTTAATGCCTGCCTTATTTGCAATGACGCCAATCTATAAAAGAACTCAAGATTGCTTTCCGACATAAATTGTTTATCTTTGTAGAATTCTGCAACATCGTCGACAAACGACGGGAATTCTTTTTCTAATTTAAATATAATTTCATCTAGTTCTGAGTCGTTATCGATTAATGTCTTATAGAATAATAAGGCGGCTCCCGACAAGTATGCCCCAAGAATAAGCGGCTGAGATTTCTCATCCCATTTGTTGATTGCGCAAATTACTTTGAATTGCCTCAGGAAATCTTTGAAGCATTCCCCTTTGGCATCCGAGAACACTTTGCAATCTGCCATCATGCATATATAAAATAACTTTGAGCGAGTGCCAAGAAAATAAAATAAAATTGTTATCTGTTACATATCGGCGAGACGTTCCGCTCGACGACTTTATAATTCTTCAACTTTTTTTCTCTTTTCCGTATCGTCTACTATGCTTCTACTAGCAGACACATGGTGATCTTCCCATGTACCGTCTAGCGTACTCTTCTTCACAGACGCACGGTGTTGTACACCACGTACGACAATGTACCTCTTTTTCAAGATCCAAGGCGCCGTCCACTACGTGCGACCATGTACCTCTCTTTCAAGATCCAAGACGCTTCCACCACTTGTAATAACTCTTTAATAGAGCAGGTACCAAGAAAGATAGATCTATTTCTAGGGAGAAAAATAAGAAGATTATGCGAAGCAACTTAGGTTTTTTACTGAAACCTTTAAAATACAATAAAGACAAATAATCAGATAACTTGTAACAGCACTTTTAAATATTCCGTATATCTTGAAGCTCCGCGTGACAGTGCAGGCTACCACGCACGCAGGCTTCTCAAACTCGAGTCCTCTTGTTTCTTCATTGTTCCATTCACTAGATTAATTCAAATACGAATTAAGAGCATGAAGTCGCCAGCAGACTTTCGCGCCACCAAATAGTATTTATTCGTCAATCCATGAAGGTTGCAAGCGGGCGCGCGTAGTCCCAACAATATCGTAAAATATCTACTGTAACCGATGTATCGGACTAATTCAATACATCGGATGGTAAATATCGATATTTTCGATGCATCGATCGATATATCGAGCAACCCTGCCTAGTGGTTAGTAACCCTGACTGCTATGCCATAGGTGGGTCGTGGGTTCGATTCCCACCCGAGTCTGGGTGTTCTTTGTGTCCGTTGTTTGTATGTTTGTAAAGTCCCCCGCGACACAGGAGTAATTCCTAATGCGGGAGTTGTCTTTTTTTTAAGCAAACAAAAACAAATAAACCTTGGCTTAAAAATAGACTAATTTTCTTTTTCTAAAGTTGTTCTATAAAAAGAAAATTTGTGTAGTTGTGACCTTTGTTGTCATAAATAAATAAAACCAATGTTGGTCTATAACACAGTTTGTTTTATTTTAATAAAAAAACAATGACAGTGATCACATTTTAGATCACATAGTTACAATTAACATGACATGAATTTAAATATGGCCTAATAAATAAACTATACTTACAATGTTATTCGCTTATGGCGATCAAAGTCTGTATTAAAGTTCACTTGTAACGTAATTGCACATTAGAAGGAACTATTTAATAAATGTATTAAAATAGGATACAACAAACGGGCCTGTTGGTTATAAAAGCCTAAAATATTCAAGTGTTTTAAGTGAAAAACATTTGATTTTAATAAACTATATTGTTCAAACAATAATTTAATTAAATCGATTGGTGTAAAATTCTATTATTTCCTAGTAGGTAGTACACAGATGCCATAGTTGTGTGCAAAACGAAAAAAATGGATGAAGGCACTATAAAAAATATATGTAACTATACTTACTTAAATCCTGGGCTTCTAGCTGTTTCATCAAAGTAGTAAGTTTAGGCATTATTATTGGTGTTGGAAATAATTAAGACATTTTCAGGCGTTTATCATAGCCCTATAACTGTCGGGAGGATGGTTAACCCCATTGTTATGCATAGCTTGTATGCAGTTTAGCACTTTCTGGAGAGTAAACGTAATAAACATACAGGCCTGCCTTGCATTTAGAAACTGCACTTTTGATTCCTGTTGCTTCAATCAAGCTGTTAAAAAAAGGCACCTAACATAGAAAACATGACATTAATATGAAAACCTAACTTAGAAAATACTTTACGTTAGAAACATTCGTCGCCGCAACAAATTTCCCCTTTCTCCAACATCCAAAACATGCCGGGATTTAAAAAGCTTTTGGTTTTTAACACGTATTGGCCAAGTTATTATAGTATTGGGGATCGGCCGGAACCCATATTCTATAATTTCAATAACTATTTGATACTAAAACATAAACAAAATAATTCAATTTAATTACGACAGCACGATGACAGGTCTGATAAGTTTTTTCTATAATCCAGAAGGTCTCTCTTACGTCGGCTGTGTGCTGCCAAATATAGTTCGTGCAACTAGCTATTAGGGTATGTGTAGGCTAAAATTCAATATAAACTGTCAACTGGGTTTGCAAGAAGCTTAGATTTTAATGTAAGCTGATTTTAATGTCAAATAATATATATATCAAATAATAAATCAAGTTGAAATTAATACTTACCAAATACTTAAATTTGAAAAAAATCCGAAAGTCGTTAAATTGCAGTTATTTAAAAAAAATTGTTTTTGTGATTACAAACTTATATTTTGCGGTTGGAAAGTTGACTTTGTGGTAAATCGACGCATGGGAGGTTATTTTTAGAACTGAAAAGTTAACTTTGTCTTTCGGTTTTCCGATTTTCGAGAAAAATCTTCGATAATTGATGCCCAAGATTAACGTTCTATCTACTGACGTAAAATGCCACGGGTCCCCCCGGCACTAGGGGCTCCCGAGCCGCAAAGGCGCTGAACACAGGAAGCACCACAAGAGGCCTATTTTGTAGACTCTGTAAACGTTTCAGGCTCTTTTACATAATACCATTATTAAAATTGAGCAAAAAAACACCTTTTTTGTGTAAAGGGTGTAGATGTATTACAGTTCCAGAGCTACGAAAAAATCACATTTTTGTATGGGAGCCCACTTTAGCTCTCAAACGGATGGACCGATTTCGATGCGGTTTTTTTCATTTGAAAGCCAGTTTCTTTGCGGTGGTTCTTAGCTATGTTTCGTTAATATCGGTCCAGCAGTATAAGAGTATCAGCTCTTTTCCAAAATGATGTAAGGCATTTTGTAATCCTTGAAGGGATTTTCGAGTCGGGGGTGTTTTAAATTTTAAATTTATACAAACATAACGATTACAGTGATCATTAGGTTTTATTCCATAAAAAATATAAGAATCACGCAGATTTTGGCGATAGATGAGTAAAGAACCCGAGGGAACTTATTGAGATTGGCGGTAGATTTAAGTTTTGAAAAACGTTCTACTGCCCACAGCTCATATGGTTTTACCTGATAACTCACCCATAATTTGTATACATGATAACTGCTCCAACCACACAGTCCGCGTTATTAAAGTTTGGTTTCGGGAGAACACTATTGTCAAAATTCCTCTTCCACCAAAAGCCCGGATCTAAAACTAATTGAGAATTTATGGGGACCCATAGTGCAGGTTTGGGATAATAGCACACCTCGAACAAGGGATAGTCTCCGTAACCATGCTATGAATTTTTGGAAAGATTTTAGGAGACCTGACGTTTACTCTAATGTATGCGATTAACTCCATGCGTGAACGTCTTCCAAAATGTGATAGATACAAATGGAGGTTACACAAGGTTTTAATTTTATTTAATTACCATTTAAGTGTCGCAATTAAAGTGATATTGACAATTAGTTGCAGTTTATTTTGAAAAACCCCAGAATTAGTTTAATGCTGCTCAGTAACAATTATAACGCGGTGTTAAGATGTCTTGAATACAATGTTGTTCGGCTACTTTCGACAATTTGGTATGTAAAATGCCACACAACCGAAACAGAAAACTGATTACGTTCAGCGACTATTGTAATTTATAGAGTAATGATGTTTTGTTTTTTGTTTTGTTCTAATCTTAAATGTTCTAAATCACTGGATTTAAATCTTTTAAATTGTAAAAAAAATAATATCTTCTCCTTAGATTATATTATATAATCTAAGATCTTCTCTTTATATAAAAGATGTACCTACCTACTAGCAATTTTTTTTTTTTCATGGTACGTAAAAATGTCTGTAGCGAGAACAGAACAAAAGGTAAACATACATAACTGCTGTAGGAAGAATGCAAACTATTAACAGTCAGACAACTATATGTGCTTAACTCTGTGCTTCGCAAACATTCAGTCCGGCCTCCTGTTCAGCCAGTTGGTAGACTTAAATTCAAGGTCTTCTCACTGGAACCTCATAGTACATCGTTTGCTAAAAGGCAGTTTCATATAAACTCCAATAAATTATATAATCACCTAAATAAAATCCTGAAGTTTGATTCTAATAATAAACATGAATGTAAAATTAAATTACTCACACACGCACGCACGCACGCACGCACGCACGCACGCACGCACGCACGCACGCACGCACGCACGCACGCACGCACGCACGCACGCACGCACGCACGCACACACACACACACACACACACATACACACAAAGACACACATTCATACACACACATATACATGATATACTATACCCATTTTTATTAAAACTATCACTAAGATCTTTATTATATGTATATTACTAATATAATGCTTGGTCCACATAAATTTTGAATTGTAATGAAATTTCAACACGGGTGGCACTGACTTCTAAGATACAGGTAAACACATAGTTTAGAAGTTAGAGTGATTTATATATAAGCCCAGATTATCAGAAATGTAACTATATTGTAAACTGTGTACATTTTCAGAATAATAAAGATTATTATTATTATTATACTACTGTAGATCATGTGGTGTGCAAATCATCAATGCATCAAAAATGTGATAGCGTCCTTAAAGCATCAAGGTGGAGCCAGTATCAGGACAGCAGCAAAATAATGTAAAACTGCAAACCCAACATTAAGGCGATATGTTATAAAATATAAAACAGAAATTCTTGAAATAATAAATTTAAACAGACTGTTACAAAATGTAGGTACCTAAGTTTATTAGTTTTAAGTTCTTGGAAGGGCTGTGTTGTTGATTACCTGATTCATATTTATTATTTCACAATATTGATAAAGGAAGCTTTTTGTGTTGATTTCATTGAAATGTAAATAAATATTATGACTTGACATTAAAACATTTGTTTTCATTAATTTAACGTTTATGACTCATTGTAAATTACTCGGTTCATTGTACACCATATCAGTTCATTGTTGATTATAAGATGTTCGCAAGGAACCAATTCTCATTTTACAAAAAAATGTTTGTGGCTCCTAAACACATTAATACACTAGATTTTAATAAACAGAATTATAAAGTTCATTAAATTATCTAAAAACCTTATTTTAGAAGCAGACAAAACGAATTATAATACAATTTCACTTTATAGATATAATGTAACTTTTAGGGATTCTGATCTTTGAGCTATTGTTTTAAATAAGATTGAACGTCAAAAATGTGCTTAGATTTTCTTGAAACGACGCAGAAAAATTCGCTGATTGCAACGATGTATATAACTCAATATTGCTCAAAATAGCGCTTGAATCAATTCGCCGCAGACCCCTTGATATTTAAAGTTGCGTAATGTCATTTTCTTATCATCCGGAGACACATTTCGGGTAAACATTGCACGTGAATTTATCTTAACGAATTTGATATGCTCACATTCCATTTGAGAAAAATGTGATGAAGAAGAAAATTTAAAGTCTTATTTTTTGCACGATCTGCTTCACAATGCAAACAATTCAAATACAAGTGAGGGTCAGAGATGATTTAAAAAAACTGTCTCATGACAATAAAAACAAGAATATCTTGAGAAAGCAGGATGTGGTCAAATTGAAATCGACGTCCTGACTAAATTGATGCAAAGTAAGTGCTTATTGCAATCAACATTCGCACATTATCGTGGCATCCTCGTTTTCTTCAACGATAATAAACAGGGATCGCACTAAGGCGATCTTATAATACAATGTTTGCAACATTGAATCGAATTCGACTAAGCAGGCAGGATCACTAATCACTAGACCAACAGGCCAGCCGATAAATAAAAGTACCGAATTTCGTTTTTTTATCTAGTTGTCTTTCATAAAGAGTTATTTTTTTCGTAATGATAACCTTATTTGTTATTTAATTAAAATACGATTAAATCAATACAGTGTAACGTAACTGTTATGTTGTTACTAATTACGAAAAGTGCACTATATTAAGATTAATGTTTTCATGTGGTAACTTTGGTGTTCCGACACGAAAGTCTGATTTTGTCGAATAAAACCTGACAAAAACCTATTGCCAGGAGAGGCTCTATTTATGCCCACGACGTGATGTTGCAATTAACCAAACCCCGGTAGGTACAGGCCACACTTGACATGTAAGAAACCTAAATAAAGGTGGCTCTTGAAACCAAGAAACCTAACTTGTTCTACAATGCACCAAATTTTAATGAACGTAACGAATAATGAATGTATGCTCTGATATAAATAAACCCAGACAGCTACAAAGGCATAAATGATAACTAAAACAGTACTGAACGAAACAAAAGGAGAGCAGCGGCGGCGTCTCCGCCCGTTCACTTAATTTACGAACTGTTATTTTTTTCTGTCTGTACCTCTGTCTCCTGGAAATCCGTCGACCAATATGAGTGTGAAGTTATTTTCAAACTGGTGGGTACCATGTATAATACGAATCGTTGAAATAACTTTTATTTTCGTTAGTGTATGAATTTTTTCAAACCTACTTAAAAGTACGTTTCCTTTTCCTTTGCTAATTTAATATAAGATAAAACGACAACAAAAGGCAAAACAAACAACAGCAGCAATTAATATTTAAATTTAAAAAAATATAGTCCATATTATGTGAAATATGCACACATTTGAATAAGTAATGACAATAAAATAAAACAAAATAAATAAAAAACTTTCTAGCGAACTCTATTTAATCTAAAAATAAAAAGGAATCTTGTTTCAGCCCAGCACTTAATTTTTGTTTTATTATTTTAGAGTTCTATACTTCGACACGCTCCGTTAACGCTTAAAAGCATATTAATTATGTACATGAGTTCCCTTTTAATTAATCAATTGTGTTTTCAGAAAATACTCGTTTTCATCGGTAGCGAATAAATTAATCGTGCATTTGTACATTCTACCATGGAATACATTGACTATAGTGTAGATTAATTACTTTGAGCATTTTGTGTAAAATATTCCGCAAAACATTGTTTCAGCATTGGTTCGGTAATTTGCTACAAGCTTATTTTTATTTCGGCAGGCTATTTATGTATTATCGCATACTTTTCCTTCGATTTTGATAGTAACCAATTTTCCAAAACAAGCACAAAATAAACAAGAGAGGTTGAGCGACGTGCTGACAAGTAAAACAAGGGTAGATAGATAGATAGATTAGAGAAACTAATATTTTCTTGGTAATCTCTAATAGATGAACAACAAAAGGCTGATTGGTTTTATACAATACTAGCGGAGCCGACAGACGTTGTCCTGCCCGAACGTAGAATTTTCTTTTTGGTGTCATGATTGATTTCAACAATAAAACAAATGCATTAAAATCGTAAAAAGATAACAGTAGGTAACGTTTTGAAGGACAGTCACAAACACGAAAAATTATGTAAGTAGGTACATAAAGAGCATAATGCTTATTGATTTCATCATCAGTTTCCAACACTGGTAACTTTGACAGCAGGAACAATCACGCCTAAAAGGACAAAGATTGATGATTTTTTTTTAACTCGCGTCAGGACACGTGGCGCTGATTGAAAATGTATGGAAAATGTGTCCTAGTGTCATATATTTAAAAAAATATTTTTATAACGAGATCGAAAATTCGTAAGACGGAGGCGAGTTTCTTAAATTTACATGTACAGCGTCAGAGAGACATGGAGAGGGAGGGAGGGGGAGAGAGAGAGGAAGAGAGGGGAGAGAGGGGGAGAGAGGGGAAAGAGAGGGAGAGGGAGGGGGGGAGAGAGGGAGGGGTGAGAGAGAGGGAGGGGGGAGAGGGAGTGGGGGAGAGAGATAGGGAGGGGGGAAAGAGAGAGAGAGAGAGAGAGCTGCTGCTGCATTGCTGAACTCGTGACCGTCACGCTTATAATACATATATCCACTAGAGGGCACTAATCTTAACATTGAGGTCTGTCAGCTCTTTATAAAAAAACCCTACCGTCAATGTCATAATACTTTCTCGTTGTTGTGTGTTTGTTGTGTTTTAACCTAATATTGGCATTTAATTTCTTAATAACCCCAAGTTATGTTATAATATACGTTTAAGGTTACAGGCTTAATAATGCAGTGTATACATATTTGACGCAGCATAAAAAAGTGTGAAACTGATTTTCATACTGAAATGGGCAATGTCCTTTAACGTTTACGAGTGACTATCTTGTGTAGGAATCACACACACGTACGTGTTGGTTAAATAAGTGGGTGACGAGCGATCACGCTTCGACAAATTTTTAAAGGGAGTTTGGACCTTTGTGCCCATTGAACCCCCGATATTGCAAATGTTTTTGTTTGTGTTTGGTTTGTGTCACAAACTCCAAGCTCTTGCCGAATGACTCAATCGAGTTTCTTTAGCAACCGAATGCGTTTGAAGTGTCAAATGTACCAAAGTAAGTAATTTCCCTTCCCCTACTCCCACCTTAAAGGCCGGCAACGCACTTGTGACTCTTGAGTTGCCTTGAGTGCCCATGGGTGGCGGTTACCATCAGGTGACCCTCATTTGCACCCTATACCATAAAAAAAACTTAGTTGGGCGCTTAATTACACTCGAAATGCACTTATCTTATGAACAGGTAGAATGTTATTGTCTTACGTTGGGTAGGCGAGAGTTGGATAGACGTATGTAAAGTGGAAGCTTCAACTGGTCCTTTGAACCTGCTTGTGTTGGGTTGATGCGGCGACACCTTTATTCGAGGTCTTGTAAGAGACGTAGCTTTTCAAGGCGTTGAGGCATTGTCATA
This sequence comes from Euplagia quadripunctaria, assembly GCA_963859945.1. NCBI lineage: Eukaryota > Metazoa > Arthropoda > Insecta > Lepidoptera > Erebidae > Euplagia > Euplagia quadripunctaria. The sequence continues at coordinate 12,972,289 of OY982562.1, read as the reverse complement.
AGTAGACAAAGGATGACTGAACGGATACGGTTATGTCAATTGAGCCAGGAAGCTCGTACTTTTGAAGTTACCTCGTTAATTTTTGTTCGTAAGCAGGTGCAGTTGCTGCGGGCTCACCCCGTGCAGTATGCGCGGCTGGGCTTGATGCTTCTGCACTTGCCAGCGTGCAGCTGCTGGAGGCTGTGCGCGGCATCGTATGAATACTGGTGCGCATACTGGTCTACGGCTGTTGGGTGCTGTGCCTGGTGTCACTTGAAGTGCTGATCCGCTTGCCAGCATGCAGCTGCTTGATACTGCGCGCATCGGTGCTTGAATGCTAGTGCCCTCAGCAACGTGCTACAAATGCGTGCTGTGAGCGCAACGGCGTTTAAATGGCACTCTCACGGGCATGCAGCCACTGGGTGCCGTGCGCTGCCCTCAGTGACTCCTGCTCTGTGTTACCGTAATTCAATAACCCGATTTAGATGTTACTGGATTGATGTTTGTTTCTGATCCGATGTAGATGTGACTCAAAACCAACGCACTGGGGCAAGTTAATTCTATAAGTGTGTATTTCAGCTCAAACTTTAAAAAGGAAGCTGTTCTGTTCAAGCTGGATCCGGAATTGCGTATTTCTGCCAAGCGGCCGCTACAAGCTTAAGCTGTTGAGCGGTACCTTCGGTGGGACTACGCATACCGCGGCACAATACATGGTTCCATGGTAAGGAGTGGTGTCCAGAGACTGTACAGCTTTCTTCCTAATCGCCTATGAAGTAACGACGAAGACACTGATGACATAATTGCGACCGAAAAACATCCTGTTGCTCCGGCGGGACTAACAGGGTGTTTTTCGGAACCCATTAATTTTCTTTTGGTTTATAATTTGCAATTGGGTCTCGCCTGCTACTAAACTTAACGCGGATACTATATTATGAGCTGAAAGCCTAAGTTAAATACTTCGGCTTTCAGCTCATAATATAGTCTGTTAAACCGAAGTGGAGTTTACTTTGTTTATAGTTTATTTTAATGTTGTTTTCTATTCTCAATCTTGTTTCGATCTTTTTAGTCCATTACTTATAAATTGTCTTTTTGGCAGTCGGCACTTTGATTTTTTAAATTATTTATTTTATTTTGGACTTTTTAGTGTCCCAGCACACTCTTAGGAACAAAAACTGTGTTACTTACATTAAAAAAACAATTTATTTGTTTTGTTTTAAATATGATTGGGCTACGGATATTTATTATGTTCTAATGGTACGGGAGGCAGCGTTGCATTTTTTATGGTGATATCAGGTCGCTTAATTTTGTGTAGTCGATAGCTAGTAATGGAAACAAACGTCAGCTGCCAGACCCGTGAAAAATTTCAAGCGACTTGAAATTAATTTAAACTAAAATTATATATGAATATTATGAATTATAAACTCATGAATTTTATTTTAAATTAATTTCAGATCGCTTGAAATGTTTAGAGTACATTATTTAGACCCTATATTAAGTAAAAATGTACGTCAGTTACTTGAATAAAGGGGGAAAGATCGTCAGTTACGTCGTACATTGGGTTGCGTTGCTTGCGTATAAACCCTCAGCTGCCGGTCTTACCACCGTTGAATGTATAACTGACGATTATTTATAAAAAAAAATTTAAACCAATTTATTATTTCTAATTAAATTTAAAATTAAACTTTATTTTGATACTCTATTCGATAGGTTATGTTATTTTTTTTTATTAAGATACCAGATTACCATTTCGCACCAAAAATCCGCTAATTTTTTTTTCAAATGTCTATCTAAGGACACTTGGGTTTTTAAGACGAATATAACGAAACCTTAACTGTCGAAATCCATCCAACCGTTTGGTAGATACGAGGTAATAAAGACATTTATAAACATTATGTACAAGATACGCGCGAAAAACATAACCCTTCCTTGGCAGTCGGTTAAAAAGGCTACCGTAATACTTACCTTAAGCTGTACAGCCAGAATGAGCAAGATGTATGTTGAGCTTTAGTTACATTTCAATTACTTCTTTCTGGGGAAAGGATAACTAAATAGTAGTTGACTTTCACGTCAAAACAATTATCTTTGTTAAATGCCAAAATAGTACGATATGTAGACACTCGTACGAAATAAACAACGTTTCACGTCATACCTTGTTATCGTCTAATCATTAACTTTTAATTTTAAGAACTTAAAAACCATAGAGATACGAACGATTTAAAGTCTTACAGAACACTTAATTTTATGAGTACAGTTCAATAAGTTATTTTAATTAAAGGTAGTCAATTTGATAACAGTGATAACGCATCAGCATGTACTCCTACAACAGATCCCAACTCTGTATTGCTCCGCGAACTTAGAGAAATTAGGTCGGAGATATTAGCTCGGTTGGATACTCAAACAGACGCAATAAAACATTTACAAAATTAAATTAATGGCGGTAGTTGAATAAAAAGTTACTCAAAATGATCGAACGCGCGTATATGCAATCGAGATAAATAAAAATACTGTTCCTACTGTGGTCACCACTGACACAGTATACGTATATACAGTATTGTGACTCGGCCCTTTCCTTGAAATAATTACCTACAGCCGGACGGTACGTAAACACGCGATAGGGCTGCCCATAATTTCATCTACCTACTTGAGTTTCTCTTTAGTTTTGTGATTGTAAATATTAAAATTAATTATCTATATACTAATTTATTTATTAATCCAGGTATTTTACGGTGGAAACAAGCGAAATACCTACCTATTAAAAAAGAAACGAATTACGTACTAGTAGGTACATAAAAACTATTTTATAGTCTTACCTTTCGGAGTTTCCAGGTTACCTATGTAAAAAAGGTTATCTCTGGGTGCGTTTTTGAAGTATTCAAGCAACCAAGAACAGCACAATATATTCTATAATTTCTATTTGCCATATTAAATACTTAAGTATTTGTATTTATTTCAATGAAATACACAAATCGCACGCTTACTGCTTAAAAAACGATCACACCGTTCGTTCGTCACTGCGGAGCAATCGCGACTGTTTGCGAACCGAGTGTTAACCGAACGCAAGGCGTGTAGGTATATCTCGCGATCCGACCGTTTGTATAAAGACACAATACTGTATATATTGTGCCACTGACGAACAAGGGGTATCAATGTATCAATAAAGCAGACAAAAAAGTGCAACAACCCACCAAGATACGAAATGTAAATACAACCGGTGTGGCCACGAAATCTGTTACGAAACCGGTGTGGAGGAACGAGTGTTATATCCCTCCAACATAAAGGGAGGATCCTCCGACCAGGCGAGGTGATCAAGCCTGGCGGGCCGCGAGGATCGAGGATTGTGTTGGAGGGACGTAACACCCGTTCCTCCACACTTCAAAAACGTTAGAGGGCTACGTACAAAGTTAGTTGTTTTTAGAAACATTATAAATTCATTGAAGGCAGACTTATTCACCATAACGGAAACTAGTTGTAACGAATCGATAGAAGATTTTGAGATCATTCCATCGGGATATCAAGTACTACGGTCGAATCGACGCGACGGTGACGGTCGGAAGCAGAGTGGCGCATTTTTAGTAGCCACACAGCGGTTTGAACAGCAGAGAGTACTTATATCAGACGTTTCAATAGACAGTTGTGTGTTTGAGATTGTATGCGCAAAAGTATATTTGTATAAAAAGTTTCTGTTTTTATGTTGTGTAGTGTATAAGTACAAAAAATAATACCGGTAATAGGCCGAAAAAGGCAAAGATGGTCAACATCTATCGGATGATGAGAGTGCGAAACTTTGAATTGCTTAATAAAATGGACAAATCTGAACAGGAATTATCACTCAATACTGCTATGAATACCTCACCTCTAAATTCCATGTCGTTTGTGCCTACGGATCCCCACGAAGTAAGAGGTGTTATACTAGGACTAAGATCACAAAGTGCTCCTGGGTGGGATAAAATTACTGCCGAAATATTAAAACAAAATATTACTTCCCTTGCCCCTCCCATTACCTTCATGTGCAACCTTAGTCTGCTAACGGGCTCTTTCCCGACTATATTTAACAAAGCCGTTGTCTGCCCTATCTTCAAATCAGGCAACAAAAATGAGCCGAATAACCACCGCCCTATCTCCCTTCTATCAACCCTATCCAAGATACTAGAGAAAATTGTCAATATGAAGTATCTGGAAACTAACAAATTCATTAGTGATTTTCAATTCGGCTTTAAGAGAAAAAAATCAACTGAGGACGCAGTTTTGACACTAACATCAACTGTAGTAACTTACTTAGAGGAGACAAATGCTTGGGGGTCTTTTTAGACCTCCAAAAAGCATTTGATACGGTGTCCGTATCGATTCTAATAACACGCTTGGAGAACGTTGGTATAAGGGGGGTGGCATTAGAATGGTTCATAGATTATTTGACTGATAGGTACCAGCGAGTTAAAGTGGCTGGCTATGAAAGTTCAGACTCAGCCTGCAAATATGGCGTTCCTCAGGGTAGCACGCTGGGCCCGACGTTATTCCTTGTCTATATTAATGGTTTATGAAATCTTGGTACCCTGCCATACCTAGATCTACTCATGTTCACTGACGACACAGTACTGATCTTTCATGGACAAAGCTGGAACATCGTATTTCAGTTAGCTGAGACCGGTTTAGCAAAAGTGACCTCCTGGCTGGAAAACAGCCTTCTATCGCTAAACAAGAGCAAGACGAAATATGTTTGCTTCAGTAAAATATCTGTGGGGAAACCTCCTGCATCGCACTCCCTCAAAATACATACCTTTCCGTGCAATAGAAGAGAGATCCATCAAAATTGTGACTGTGCAGCTCTCACCCGAGTAGCTTGTGTTAAGTATTTGGGTGTAATGCTGGATGATCAACTTACCTGGACTATGCACCTCACTACAACAATAGCTAGAGTGAGGAAACTGATTTACATTTTTAAAAATTTGCGCACAGTAGCATTTTGTGAATGCATAATTAGATACTGTATTTGCGCTTGGGGAGGCGCGGCAAAGTCACATATAATTGAAGTCGAGAGAGCCCAGCGTATAGTGCTTAAAGTACTTTTATATTTACCTTATCGGCATCCCACGTCTTCTGTGCATGAACTAGCAGAAGTGCTATCTGTGAGAAAGATATTTGTGTATGAAATACTACGAAGATACCACAAAAGAGTTGTTCCTCATTTACCTACATTGCATAAGCGTGTAGAACGCTGTCCGGTGCCTCGTACTAAATCAACATTTGCTAAAAGACACTATAACTTCTTAGCTCCGCATGTGTATAACAAATATGGCTAAATTTCTAAAGTACGTAGGTTCAATAATAATAAATTTAAAATAGTCTTATCTGCCTGGCTAAAATCAGTAGAATATGAGACTGTCGAGGGCCTTTTAAAAGTGTAATATATCCTGCAGATCAGAAACACACACACACACACACACACACACACAAACTAAAACACACATATAAGCATGCAAGCAAACTATGTTATTTAAAGTTTTTTTTTTAACTGTACTTCTTTGATATAAAATTTATTTGTCAATACATTGGGGGGAAGACACCGACATCTCCAACACAGTCTTTACTAGCGCAGGTGTCAGGGAATCCTACTATAAGTTGTACCACATTATGTCAATAAAGATTATTATTATTATTCTCTTTATTCATCTTCTACCATATAAATTACATTTTTAAATATGTACATAAAAAATATATATTTAAAAATATAAAAAATAGTACACCACCGACATCGGGTACAGGGACCAAGATACCGGTGGTTAGGGCTCCAAAGACAGGAACCTCCTCACTATACGGGCCGTGTCGAGAAGAACTGCCTTCTGCATCAGTCCCTTGATCCAACCGTCTAACGCGAGCCTCTTAAGGTGTTGTTCGAGGCTCTTGGCTCCATCCATGAGCCGATATGACAATCTCGTGAGACAAATCCAAATATTTGATTTGTTTATCTTTTTCGACTTTCACGAGATTCTCGTCATGAGGAACAGCGATATCGATGATCATTGCACGGCGCTCTAATCGGTCTATCACCACTATATCAGGTTTATTTGCAACAAAAGTTCTGTCAGTGATGATAGATCGATCCCAATACAATGTGGCTCGACCATTTTCGAGAACAGGGTCGGGCACATACTTGTAATATGGCACCTCTGAATTCACAAGGTTGTATTTAAGGGCTTGATGTTGATGTACAATCCTGGCCACTAGGTTGTGTCTGTGCAAGTATTCACCATTGGCAAGACAAGAACAACCAGAAATAATATGCCTGATAGATTCACCGGGACGGTGGCATGCCCGACAGATGCCAACCGTACCATCTTTCAGGATATATTTCCGATAGTTATTTGTCATAACAACTTCGTCCATAATTGCAAAGACAAAACCTTCGGTTTCTCCGAAGAGATCACCGAACCGTAGCCAAGATGTGAACACTTTTATGTCTATATCAGGCCCATTTAGGGCCCGATAAAAACGACCATGAAGTGCTTTGCCCTTCCATACCTCCCTGCGCTCATTAGTACTAAGAACTACAGGTTTGCGCCAGTTCTCTTTAGCCAGAGCGAGCGGAGTGAGTCCGTTGTCCACTGCAACCACATTACAATGCACTCCCACATCAGTATGAAGAAAATATTCTCTAAGGTTGTATATCTCACGATTGTGTAAGGTCTTAATGTTTAAAAGTCCTCGACCTCCAAACTTTCGTGGGTATACCCCGTGTGAGATATAACTAGATCATCTTTCTGCAACCTATAGCCTAGCCCTGAGCCCTCTAACAGAGTACTGAGAGGGTTCAAAGCCAGGCAAAACCACAAGGGACTCAGACTATTACCTTGAAACATATTTCAAGGTGATATGGTGGTGGTATCTTATTGGTACATCGCTTGCCGCAATCTGCCGACATCCTGGATAGCGAAGTACCGTCCTCCATTGCCTCATACATGACTTCAAGAAAGTGCAAAGAGTTATATCAATTTTATACAACTCTAGCACTCTCAAAAGCCACATATGTGGAACCGAGTCATAGGCCTTCTTATAGTCTATCCAACATGTCGACAGATTCTTAGGGTTACGACGTACCTGTTGGCTAATGGCCATATCCATGATAAGGAGCTCTTTAGTGAGAGTGCAATGCAATGAATTAGTGCTCATTCTGAGAAATAGAAATGATAATTTTGGGTCTCAGAATGGAAGTTAGAAGCTTATATACGGTTGGTAGGCATGTAATAGGTCTATAGTTTTTGGAATCCATGGTACTACCGGATTTATAGAGTAAGTGGGTTATGCCAGTGGTCATAAAATGGGGTAATAACCCTGAATCCACAGCTGATTGGAATTGAGATGCCAAACGAGCATGTGAGCTACGGAACCACTTAAGCCAAAAGTTGTGCAGTCCGTCTGGTCCAGCTGATTTCCAATTTGGTAATGAACGGACTGCACTACTTACGTCCTCTGTGGTTATTGCAACAGGTTCCATTTTTTGTATACTCTCACATGACCGGTTAACATCTCGCATCCAATCACCTTCTGTATGAGTGACAGGCACCGACCAGATGTTACGCCAAAATGTATTTGAAACATCTTCATCCGGTAAGTGCCCATCACTCACACATGGATCCGCTTGTTCCCATTTTCGGTAAACCCACCTCTCATTTCATCCGAACATACGATTCTGATTATACCTATCAATTCGTTTTTTGTAACGTCGTATCCTATTTACAAACGCATAAACTTTTTGCTTTAGAAAGTCTATGCGCTCTGTGATACATGACATATATTGTTGAGGACTGATGTCAGTCCCCAAAAATGCCTGTTTCACAAAGCGCATCACCTTTGGCCGCGTATTGCCCAATCGAAAGCTAATTAGCTTACTGATGAGTGTCCTAGCCTCAGCAATACGACGCTCAATTCTACACTGCCAGGCTGGCACAGTAGACTTGGGTCGAGTAGTAGTGGTATTTACAAAGAAATGAACTCCCGCAACTCGACATACTTGTCGACATACATTACCCGGTACTGCGACAGCCGCACAGTAGAGAATAGAGTGTGTATCACTAAGATCTTCGCTATTGTCTAAATAATCAGACAATAGCGAATCCAGGGCACACACCAGCGCTATATTTCTTTTATGCATAGGCAAACGGGATAAACGTGGTCTAATTTGATAATTTACAAACCTGTATTCCAGAATCGCATCCTCCAAAGCGCTCCTTAGTCTCTCATTGTATTGGGTACTCACGGATATAGCCTCACTCTCCACAACTTCATCAAGAGGTAGTAACTGTGGCATCTCGTTAGTCGCCAAACTCACAGTTTACGATGAAGAAGGGACAATAAAGTTATTCCGTATGTCAGAGCGTATCCTGTCAAGTACGGTATCATTCAGCAGGTGGCAGCGCTGTATAGCCCGTACTTGATCCGATAGTCGTTGTGCAGACACGTTGACGGCTGGTTCAAGCTCCTGAAACAGAGACACCAAACGAACACGGTACGCAGTAAGATTAGTTCCCAACTCTGTAGCCCGATAATATGCCCGCATGACGTTTTCATTAATTGAATTAGTCCATTTCATGCGGCGAACTCAGTGGTCCTCGGGGTCCCAAGCAGGTCGGTGGCCGGGTTTTCCCCTGCCGACGCACAGGTGTTGGCGACGTCGCCAATACTCGTCGCAGGAACTTGAGCTCGACGTCTCATTGCTTGCCACTGTCCTCGAAGGGTGTAGTGGCGGCTGTGAGGCGGAGCTGTGCGACGAGTCCGGGGTTATCCGTTGTGCATTTCTGTTTCTGGCTTGATTTCTTGTTAGCATTTCTATTGTGTTCCATGGTATTGTATTCTATGACATCTGTCATTATCTTCTAGAATTTTTGGTTTATACTTTTCCAAATTGTTTATGTGGGTTTTCTTATATTTTTTAGTAAATATGTCTCCAAAATATATATTTTATGTATTTATTTCCGATTATGATAATTTATTTCAAATTAAAAATTTATAATATCTTTTGTAAGAAAATGTGACGCTAACAGATAAGTGTTGCCATTATTATTATTCTCTTTATTAACATCTATAAAACATATAAATTACATTTTTAAATACATTATTATAAAAAAAAAAAAAAATTAAAAATATAAAAAATAGTGTCCCACCGGTATCGAGTACAGGGACCAAGCTACCGGTGGTTAGGGTTCCAGAGATAGAAACCTCCTCACAATACGTGCCGTGTCAAGAATGACTGCCTTCTGCATTAGGCCCTTAATCCAGCTGCCTAACGTGAGCCTCTGAAGGTGTTGATCGAGGCTCTTTGCAATCAACCCATGGGCTGATATGACTATCGGCACAATGATTGCCGAATCCACATCCCACATGTCGACCACCTCATGGGCCAAATCCAAATACTTCATTTGTTTTTCTTTTTCAGCCCTTAAGAGATTGTCGTCATGGGGAATGGTGATATCTACAATCATTGCTCGGCGCTCTAATCGGTCTATTACCACTATATCAGGTTTATTGGCAACAATAGTCCTGTCAGTGATAATAGACCGATCCCAGTACAATGTTACACGACCATTTTCAAGAACTGGGTCGGGCACATATCTGTAGTACGGTAATTCCATAGTCACAAGGTTATATTTAAGAGCAAGTTGCTGATGGACTATCCTGGCCACTTGGTTATGTCTGTGCAAGTACTCGCCGTTGGCAAGACGAGAACAACCGGAAATTATATGCCTGAGGCTTTCTCCGGGACGATGACATGCCCGACAAATGTCAATCGTGCCATCCTTCAGGATATGTTTCCGATAGTTGTTCGTCATAACAACTTCATCAGTAATTGCACAGATAAAACCTTCAGTTTCTCCAAAGAGGTCACCGAAACGTAGCCAGGACACAGATGATAATAGATCTACTTCGGGCCCATTTAAGGCCCGATAAAAACGTCCATGCAGCTCTTTGCTCTTCCATACTTCCTTGCGATCTGTAATATTGAGTACTGCAGGTTTGCGCCAGTTCTCTCTACCTAAAGCAATATTATTATTATTATTATTATTTTGCTAGGTTTTTCGAATCTGCCTACCACAAGGAACAGCCATAGGTTGTCGTGCGGGCGGCGGTAGCGCCGAGCTCAGCAACTAGTTTTAGGGTTAGCGTGGACACCCTGAGTTTGAGGGAGGTAAGCCAAGCACTAGTGCATCTAAAACCGAAACACTCGGCCGGCCCTGACGGTATACCGGCATTCCTATTTAAGGATTGTTATAGAGTGTTAGCGGAACCTCTTCATTACATATTTAACGTGTCTTTGAGCAATGAAACACCCGACACAGTGGAAGGTTACGTGAGTCATTCCTGTTCCTAAAGGGAGGGCAGGCCCGGATGTATAGGGTTACAGACCGGTGGCGGTGTTGTCCACGCCAGTGAAGGTATTCGAGTGGGCCATCCAAAGTAGTATGCAGGTACGTGCAATCGGACGCCCAGCACGGATTTACTAAACGCAGCCCTACCACTAATCTGCTAAATTTCATGGCACAGATTGTGCCTGCGGTGAATACCGGAATGCCGGAAGGTGGATGCTGCAGACTTCGATTTTAGGAAAGCGTTCGATACCGTAAATAATGATATTTTATTAAGAAAGTTGGCGGAAGTTGGATGTACAGCCCACCTCTTGAAATTTTTTGAAAGCTATCTGAGAGACAGGCAACAGTTTGTTGATTACAATGGTTGCGAATCTGAACCCTATTTCACTAGGTCTAGCATGAGTCAGGGGAGCAATTTAGGTCCTCTAGAGTTCCTTATGATTCTTATAATAATTAATCAACGACTTGTAAACCAAAGTTTATGCTTATTATTTGCAGATGACCTGAAGCTGCTTGTTGATGTTCGGAGTCTATCTGATTGTTAGAGGTTACAAAAAGACATTGATCTAATATCTAAATGCTCGGTAATGTCTTTCACACGTACGCGAAAACCGCTACACCATGCATGAGTGCGTAGTGGACGCAACACCTATGCCACGAGTCCCAGAGGTGCGTGATCCAGGAGTTACTCTCACTCCGGAGCTGACATATCGCAGTTACATCACTGCGATACGTAAAAAGACATTTAGTAATTTAGGATTGATACTGAGAGAGTCTAGTGGATTTACCGCAGTAAAGGTTTTGTATGATGCATTGGTCAGGAGTCATCTGGAACACAATGCTGTATGATATGCTATGCTCGAGCTATGCTTCAAAGTAAATTTACGAGACACTTGTATCAAGATGTACGGTGTGTACCCATTCTACCCGTTAATGTATCTCACCTTGTTCATATTGGGTATGGTGGGATACAAGGAATTGAGGGTTAGGAGGGACGCTACACTCATCCTATACGTGGTGAAATCTGAGGGGTAGGGAACACAATCCGAGCATACTGCAACGTCTGTACATACCTACGTACTGAAGCAACGCCGCTTACGCGGGCAGTTCGGTAAGTAAATGAGGTGCATGATAAGATAGAAATACTTCGTGCAATTTAGGTGAACTCACAAAAGTAGTTTTATATATTATTTGCTATGGCGAGATTTGAAATTTTAATATTTGCTTATTTGTAATTTTCTTTTATCCGTAATTTTTTAATGTTAATTTTCATGAGATGGTATGTAAATTATTGTTGGTATCGTCTGGCCCGACTATTGAAAAGGGAATAAACCTGTGATGATAGTTTGTGTCAAGAGACGCCTAACGAATAAGGATTGGTGGCCAAGAATATATAAGAATGCGGAAACTTTGGCAATGGAAGAGGATGTACTTTGGTTTGGTTACCAAGTGTGAGTGTAGTGACTGTAGGAGTTTAAGTTTAAGTTCATTTATTAATAAACAATCATACAATTGTGTTAACAAATAATAATAATAATACAATAAACTTAAAAAATTAAATTGAAAATATAAACAACTTAATAACCAAAAACAAATTACGAAACAAACAGATTTTACATGTCATGCAGAATACAAAAAAAGGAATACAATTAATATTAAGACATGTCATGGTTTAAGAAATTTCCTTTGACAGTTTGTCCTCCGTATACCTTCTTGACATTGGCAAAATTGTGGTAACTCCACAAAGCCACAAACCTAAAGTTGAAGTTGAACATTCCACATATGTACTTATTTACCAGAAATTATTTTTCTACCTAGTCGTATACTCCTGACGGAGTGGTCATAGTAATGGATCGTCTTAGTTTCAGCTAAATACAGGAAATAATTCATATTAAACACGCATTAAACGTTTCTTGATATTGTTAGTTACGCGACGCTCTCTACATTTTCGAGAGCATTTCCGTGGCTCATCGAGTCACGGTACACAGTCTTTTGAATGCCACCAGACGCTGGAACGTTTAGCCTCTGCCAATCGGGTAATTCTTCAATGGATTTAAGGGCATAGTAATTCATTCGGGAACGACGATTACGATCCACCATCATCATTTTCATTTATCATGGATTATGCTGAGGTCTAAATCAAAATTGACTATTTCCAGAAACTGAAGAAACGGGTTTTGTCATTATAAAGACATAAAAGGAATCTTCAGGCGTTTAGCCTAGAATAGAATAGATTTATTTGCGTTTAAACACGGTAACAAATGAAGGTCTTATAATGAAAAAGTTCAGCATCAGCAACTATGACCGACTGCAGACGATATAGGAGATTGTGTGGCCGTGTAAATAAAATCGTGATTGCAGGTACTTTTCTATCTTGCGTACCACTAAATATAATTCAAGGTATATCAACGATCAGGCACATGCATGCAGGTCGCGACAGTTTACTCCTAAACCAATAAATCATCAAATAATCGATACAGCATAGAGGGATAGAAACAGAAAGCAAAAGTAAATAAGGAAGGAATATGGAGATAGACAGAGAAGTTTCAGTTATAAAAAGAAGATAAAGTATGTGTAGTATAAATAGTATAAACAATCACTGTGAAATTTAATTGAACGCCGCACGTGGTAGAAAACAATACGAGAATACATTCCAACGAAGAAAGGGAGTAAACACTCAGAAGTTTCTCTCACTCACTAATTAAAATAAAATATAATAGAACAATCTATACTTATATAGCTGAAGAGTTTGTTTGTTTGGTTGAACGCGCTAATCTCAGGAACTACTGGTCTATAAATTAAACTAAATTCTTTTAGTGTTGGATAGCCCATTTAATGAGGAAGGCTATATAACATCCAGCTACGACCAAAAGGAGCGAAGCAGTGACCATAAACGCAGGTGAAACTGCGTTGTCCAACGCATAGTGTGACGTCTGAAATGTCGTCCTTAGCTCACGGCAATGTTGACACAACATGCCATTTTGGACCGGGAGCCGACCGCAAAAACACCTATTTTTTATTTTTATTTTTTATTTTATTATTTTAGGAAAACTTACAGCTAGTAATTCTTATAAGTAAAAACATAGTAGCAAAAGGCCAATTACAAGTTTTCACACATGAACAGTACCTATTATAATAATCTATATCACGCAGACAGCGATGTAATAAATACAAAGATTACATTACACTATTATTTAACAGTTACAAAATATACATAAATAAATAAAAAGGCAACAACTATGCGTCAAAGAAATAGATTTTTTTAAATGAGCAATACTTGACGCAAACAGGTCAAGATCGACTCTCTGACACTCCCCATTAAACGTACGACATGCTCTAACAAGATATGAATTTTGTCTATACGTTGTTCTCGCTAGCGGTACATCGAGAAGATTTGTTTTTCTTAGGTGTGCAGTTGGTACGCGTAGGCCAACCTTGCTAACCAACTCAGGAACATCAAATAAGCCATTCATAACGCCGTATAAAAATGTTAAATCCGCTACTTTTCTGCGTTCGTAGAGTGGGAGGATGTGAAACTTTCTACAACGACTTAGGTAGTTAGGCAAGTAGGTATTGGATCGGTATTGTATGTACCTTAGAAATTTCTTTTGAATACCTTCAAGGCGGTTAATGTATACGCTATAAGTTGGATTCCAAATTTGCGATGCATATTCGAGGTAACTACGGACGAAAGTACAGTACAGAATTTTCATTGTTTTGATATCCTTAAATTCAGATGATAGCCTAATTATAAAACCTAACGCTTTGGATGCTTTATTTACAATATTATCAATATGTGAATCGAAGATTAGCTTTCTCATAACTAACTTTGTAATATAAAGGCAATCAAACCCCTAAAACCAATGGGCAATGGCAACCCTATGAGACCGGATGAAATAATGAAGGAGGCGGTAATTTGCCATAAAAAATTGGGGTACCAACATATTTCATCGGTAACCGGATATTTTTTGAGGGGAATTTTAGGCTTTGATTTGCCTTGTCAAGGCAAAATCGGTTACCAGGCTAAATCGGGTGAAAAAGCTAGGCAACCCCCTTACGAAGTCTGAATCAATATAGCGATTCCGTTATTTGCTCGTTTAAAACGTGAAAAAAAAAAGGTAAATTGCATGTCTTTTCCATTAGCCCCCATTCCACCTTCCTTGTGCCATGCTACAGGTGAAATGCACAAGACAGACAAGTCGAAACTCGGCCAACTGCTACGTTTTCATGTGGAACCGTCAGTTCCAACCCACGTAGATATTATATATTTTATACATTATTACTGATGGCTTTTATATGGTCTATCATTTAGGTCCTTCTGTTCAGCAGAATTTTGGAACAATAGCTGAATGCGTAATGAAGAAAATTTGCAATTCTAATGCCGATTGTATCCACGTGATATTAGACTGATAATTCATACCCTCACTAAAAGATTGCAAACGCAACAGTAGGTCGGAGTTTAACGTTCCATTCAAAACAGCAGGCCCCCAGCAACATGACTGACAAAATGATTTTTACAAAAGTTTGAAAAACCACAACTTTAAAGAGGCTCTCGTGGAATTTTTCTCGCCTCGCACTTTTCAGATACTTCCATGTCTTCTATTACTGGAAGAAAAAGATTTTTCTAACGTGCAACAATCAAAGTTGAATCTTTTTTTGTTGAGTAGTCAAGAATGAAGAAATAGACTTGGCATGTACTCATGAAGAAGCAGATACCCGAATAGTTAAGGTAAGATACAGACATCCTTTGTGGTCAATGTAAAAAGCTCAGATACTGACATATTAATTATCTTGATAGGAATATACAAATAATAAAATGATTAATTACCTATGTAGAGCCATGTCCATTTCTACGTAGGTACATATAAAATTTAGATAATTAATCAGTTTGTTGTTTGGCGCCGACTCAAAATAAGTTTATATAAAATTTGATAGTTTATGTAAATAAGCTCAAGATTTAAGAGGTTTATTTATTTATTGCTTTTTAGTTATTTCGTCGGTTTAATTTTTTGTTAAAAAGATTTTTATTATATTAACTTACTAGCTGCACCCGGCATGCGTTGCAATGCCTTTTTTATAATTTTTTTGGGCCAGGTACCCTCGCGGGCTTCCCCAGAACACCCTACCAAAGTTTCATCACAATCTGATCAATGGTTTCGAAACGCATAGAGGACAAACAAACAAACATTGATTTCTTTCTCTTGTATTATATAGTTGTTATCGGTACGTAATTTGAATCAACCGGCTTGCTATTAGCGTGTTTCCCTTTGCTGACAATTTCTTTTTGTTTTTTAATTAATTCATTTGTTCATTTGTCATTTTTTCTATATTTAAGTAGCTTGATATATTTTCCTTAGTTTACACAAAATAAATTTCTGAACCCACGCATAAATATTTGACAACCAATCTATATGTCCCAACCTTTTACCAATCTGTATGTATATATATATATCCTTTTTTATCACTTACATTACATTATTCAAAATTTTAAAAATCTAAAATACGCCATTATCCGAATATTATGGATATATCTTGTCGATTCAAAACCTTTATTTAAATACGTTCTTTAATTTGAGGGGAGAGTTTACCGTATCGACGGGATGAACATTAAATGTTTGACAGTTACGAAACCCATGAACATTTTGAATGGGAATATGTTTGTTCTTTTGATTTTATTTTCGTAAATTTTTCAATGTTTTTAATAGTTACTCTGCTATTCGGGACGGAGACAAATACAACAAATCAAAAATCATGAAAATCGGTCCAGCCGTTCTCCAGTTATAAGTGTTCTAACAAACCCGACTTTGTTTTATATATTAAGATAACAAGGACTCCCTTTATCAGCAATTTTCAGACCTCTAGTTAGACGAGCCTAATCGTCTTGGCGGGGTCACTATCGTCCCCCAGATTTAGCTAAACGTCAAAAAAGCCCCGAGATAAGAGTTCCTGTTATTGTCTTACTTCTAACTTATTGTATCTAAACTAGATATGATACCCACCGTGGCGGCCTTAGGGGGTGGCAAGCAGGGGCCTCGCTCTTGCAGGGACTTCGCGCCCTCGCCAAATAGAAAAATCTCTTTGCCAGCAAAGAGCATGTAGTCAGAGCTAGGTGCGCTTTTTTAAAAGCACACGTAACACTAGGTGGGAATGCAGTATAACAAACATCTTGACTACCACATGAAAAAGCACTTTCAGTATTTTTCCGAATTTTCAATCTTCTCTTCTAGAAATACCCTATTCAAACTATTACATACATCTGAAAAGTAGGTCCAGGTTTTTTAGTGACATGCCTCAACGAACAGTATGTTTAGTTTTATTTATATAGGTTTTTAGTATTTTTTTAATTTTCTATAATGTCGTAGCTACTCAATACTTTTATAAGTAGGTAGTCATCAACTTGTCACATTCGTCGTATTCTTGTAGTTGTCCTTACGTCAGACATATAATACTTTATGATTTTGTAAAGTACTTCAACAAAAATAAACATTTCAGGTACGAATGTTGTTGTCAAAGTCAAGGTTACCTTCGGCGTACTGACCTACGGAACCTAAATTGCTCTTGAACTCGCTCACACACTGGCCTCAATTGTGCCCCATCTAATGCACCGGTTAACAACCTCTAGTGTCAAGGTGCCTGCTGTTGTTTGCACAGTGAAAGGATATCTCAAAACTATGAGTATTGAATCTACTAGTGAAAAACACAGTCGACAATCTTTATTCATCTAAATCGTCCAGCATACAAGCCCACGTAGGGCTTGTATGCTAGCCGCAAACATTACTTCGGTAAGATAATGGTTCTCGCAACAGTGCTAGAAGATATGTTATTTCTTCACATCACAACATTTCTTAGATCAGAAATCCATAACTGAAATTTTGTTTTGTTTTCAATTCTTCACATATTTAGAGTAAAAGTTACTAAGTCATAAACTCATGTAAACACTGAAGCTCTGTCTCTAAATAGTAGTGTCAATCTCTTTTTCGTATTATTCTGTTTCTTCCTACTATTCGATCATGACCTAGCTCAAGACACGGGTGCGTCTCAAATTCACGCTCTGCAGGCACACATATCACCCATTGTGCCAAATGAGCAATGAACGTTAATAAAAACGTGCATTGTCACACATTGTGGGCATGTTGTATATGATATAAAATAACTAAACCCTGTTCTGAACTCATCCCTATTCCTGTCAACCCTACCAATTACCGATTTGTTGCAAAAGCGCGAGGGTGGTCGACACATGCGGGCTCAGCTGCGTATAACTTTACACACAGTTTTGCACATATTCTGTATAGGAATGCTGTTTGTACCTCGTCTGCGGATGTGCTTTCCCTACACGAGATATCCGCTATCTTTGTGTAAAGAGCTAAAGATATCAACGTGCCTGCGCAGTACTTGGTAAACAAATGCATTATACAATGAAGAATACGATATCACCATTAATTAACTCATTTGCATACGAATTATAAAATACAAAAATATGATTTAATTTAAAATCTCTGACATTTCAATACATAAATAGTTTTGGTACATTTGTAGGAGAATGTAGGTTTTTTTATTACAATGTATTAAAACTAGTGCTATACCTATTTATAAAAATGGAATTATAAGTCTTAGATAACTTCTAAAACGACCGTTAAGAAGAAGATCATAAATTATAGTTTTATTTGAGACATTAATGGCATCAGCCAATTGAACTAAAACATCACGACGGAATGGGTTTATTGATAACCCAATGTGGGTAATTAGTACCTACCTATAAAATATTCAATATTCTAACAGTGCAAGTTAATAGGTTATTGAAATGACTTACTTATATTACGAGTCATTTCATGAACCTCCTAACTTAACACTGTTACTACTATTGTGTACAATAATAGATGATATCTTACTAATATTATAATCCTACTAATATCCTACTAATATTATAAATGTGAAAGTTTGTGAGGATATATGGATGTATGTATGTATGGATATTTATTACTCTTTCACGCCAAAACTACTGAATCGATTGCGATGAAACTTTGTATGTAGATACCTGGAGACCTGGGTTAACACATAGGCTACTTTTTATCCTGATATTCCTACGATACCGGAACTTACGCGTGGCCCACCTAGTGAATAATAATATCCTGGGAATTTATTATACCGCGCTATCTAGACCGTAACTAAGCAGAGCCACCTACTATGGATTTTAGAATACGGATAAACTTGGTTATTTTTTTTTATTATGACACGTCAGAATGACCTCAAACCGCCTGATGGAAAGCTAGAGTGAGGTCTAAAGACTGAGGACCACCATTATAGATACGGATGATACTAAAATGGTGGCCCTCAGCTTGACGCCCTCGACAGATGCTTCTTAACGCCCCGCTTAAAGCAGCACACATGTGCTGGTAATGCATTCCACATTTTAATGGTGCGGCAAAGAAAAGAAGGTGCTGAACCGTTGGGTTCTAGTTGGAATTGTCTGCACTGTAAGGCGTCCATTAGACGCTCATGCAAACATTAATCATTACCAAAAGTCATGAACTCATGATTGATGAAATAATATCGACATTAAAATCTCATCATGCAACCGTCAATCACTGCATTATACGATAGGTTATTCGGCAATCACCGTTTTGATTGTGGCAAAACTGACAGCAAAACCTACCGTGTAGTGGGCGCCTAAGGGGATGACACCTCCGCCCGCCACGTGTTGTTCTGGAAAGGAAAGGTGAGGGTGGGATCAATTGGAAATACATATACATAGAAACACCCGGACCAATGCAAATACACATACCTATTCATACATACAAATATTTACACTGAGCGGAAATCGTACCCGCGACCTCGGAATTTGAAGCCAAATGCACTACCGCCACATTAATCGTCATACAAATACGTATGACAGTAGGTACTACTTTGTATTGTATTGTACATTTTTTTATGTTAGTTCTAATATAAATTTATTTTTTTTAATTTCCGGGCAGTTGTCGCTTGTCGCGTCCTTCTGACACAGCCTAATTTCGCAACTCTATTGCACAAAAATTGTGAAATATACTAGGTATGCAAATCTATACAGAATTGGCGATTTAATATAAATTCATCATCTCATCAACACACACATCACACATCACAAATCAATTCTGAACGTCTTGCTGAGGAAGACCTAACTACAATGATTTTTTATATTTTAAAATCCATAGTTGTTATTGAATTTGAATTGTTGATATTAAGTTACGAAATTAGGTTAATCCTCTCTATACATATATCTAAAAAAGAGACTTAAAATTTTTTAAATAACAAAAGAGATTAATTTCTTAAACTTTTCGGAAAAATTAAACAAAAATCTAAAGTTAGAGAATTTTCAAAATTGGAGAACAAAAACATCTTATTTATATAATTTTTAGCTATTTTTATTTTATAGACCTATCGTTGACCGTGTCCTAGAGACTTTATGTACAACTAGCATCGCCCCGCGGTTTCACCCGAGTAAGTCTCGGTGCCGTGGGAATATCGGGATAAAAAGTAGCCTATGTGTTAATCCAGGTCTCCAGCTATCTACATACCAAGTTTCATCGCAATCGGTTCTGTAGTTTTTGCGTGAAAGAGTAACAAACATCCATACATGCATACATCCATACGTCATCACAAACTTTCACGTTTATAATATTAGTAGGATTAATGGACACAAAGCACACCCAAATTATAAAAACCTTTAAATAGGCCAAATTAAGTGAATCACACAAACAGTTATAAAATAGGGATCGAACCCATAGGGGGAGAAGTGAGACCTACTGATTCATTATCTAATTAAACCTTTTACTTTTACTATGTTAAGAGTATTTTCTAAGATTATGCACCTCGGATTGTCTATTTACCACTTACACAGCCTGTAAGTATGAGTTGCGTGAAAAGCTTTTGATTTTTTCAATGATTTTCGACTCGGAATGATGGTCTGAATACACTATTTCAGTATTCGGTACGGTGTTTCTTACAGTTTCTTACAGTGTATAAATATGTAGGTACTCGTACATCAACCACTTACCATCAGATGACCCGTCTGCTCGTTTGCCTCCTATAATATAAAAAAAAATAATAGCGCAACTACGTCTGCGTTTGTAAATTATGCCCGTTTTTGCAAAATTTTTCATTGATTCTCCGCTCCTATTGGTCGTAGCGTGATGTTATATAGCCTTCCTCGATAAATCGGCTATCCAACACTAAAAGAATTCTACAATTTGAACCAGTAGTTCCTGAGATTAGCGCGTTCAACCGACCAAACAAACAAACAAACTCTTCAGCTTTATAATATTAGTATAGATTTTCATTTGTAAAAATAGTCATAATCCTTATTATAAAGACATCCTACAGTTTATTATAAACAATGGTTGCAAACTGAACAATGGTGAAAAAAGGTTGTGTTAAATATGGTATCAGGGAATCACATTTTTAGTTCTAAACATGAATACCAAATATTAGTTTCGCAAAATATTTGTTAATATATTAATAAACTTATCAATATATAATTGTCTAGTATAGATCTGGTCATTCCACACAAAACTACTCAAGTCATCTTGATTCATGAGCAATTAAGGTGACTACCACCAGCCAAAACAATCGATCGTTCGCAAATGGCCGTCTCGTTGACACGCACAAGTCAGACGAGCGCGAGACAGTTTCTACGCGCTCTGCACATTACCTTACTGCAAATATATACTCTATTTTGTAGAAGTAAGACTAAATTTTTCATTGATACGAAGCATTTGTCGATAAACGATAAGTACCTTTAGGTCACGTTAGGACAAAATTCAATGATCGCACACAAACTAACTAAACGTAGGCATCTTCGTTCGCTATATGTACATATTTTAGGCCTTTTATTGTAGTTATTAGATAAGCACGTATGTTAAATATGTGTGTAGTAATGTTAAATATATTTGCTTTCTATGATTATTTAAAACTATAATACAATAAAGTTTAAGTAGTAAATTAACTTTTATCACAGATTTAGCATTAAAGCTATCGTTTGATAAATGTTAATACATAATAATATGTATAAAAAAAACGACCCTTGTGGGAAACTGGTATCTGCAGTAGGAAACCCTGTCACACAGAGTACCAGGCCCCATAAAATAGTGGAGTTGTAGTATTTATTATAAAAGTCACAACTAAAAATACCCGGGAAAATTCCCAGTCGGTTACATATGAGGTAAAAACCCGGGAAAATACCCAAATCACGGGTAAATATTGTTGAAACCTCTCTAAATTGCTTTTATTACTGAAAACATTTGTTTTATAGCTAATAATGAAAACAATTTAGTGAATTATATATATATATA
The DNA here is from genome assembly GCA_963859945.1 of Euplagia quadripunctaria. Classification (NCBI taxonomy): domain Eukaryota; kingdom Metazoa; phylum Arthropoda; class Insecta; order Lepidoptera; family Erebidae; genus Euplagia; species Euplagia quadripunctaria. The sequence continues at coordinate 12,950,628 of OY982562.1, read as the reverse complement.
TACATGAATTACACTCGTATCATTACAATCTATATAAATATAAGCGAAAGAATACTAACTGGCTCATCTACTGATTGATTACGAAATCTAGAAAACTATTCGAACTATGAAGATGAAATTTGCCAAAAAGGTAGTTTATGAGTAGGAGACGTCAGCTATGAAAGGATTTTACGACCGGATTTAGGGGTCTAAGGGCATTCACAAGTTTGTATGAAAGTCCTTGGTTTTTTGTACCAGAGATCTGAAATTTGGCAAGGAGGCAGTTTATAGTTAGCACACGTCAATTTAGTTTGGTAGTTTATAGTTAGCACACGTTGGAGTTTAAGACAGGGCCGGATTAAGAAGGTCTAAGGGCTCTCGCAAGTTTACATAAGAGTCTTTGGTTTTTTGTACTAGAGACCTGAAATTTAGCGGGGAGGTATTTTATAGGTATAACACGTCAGCTTAAAAAAAATTCAGGAAAGGGCCGGTTTAAAGAGGTCTAAGCGCTCCCGAAAATTTGTATGAAAGTCCTTGCTTTTGTGTACCAGAGACCTGACATTTAACAGGAAGATAGTTTATAGGCAGCACACGTCAGCTAAGAAAGGATTAAATCTGAAAGACTGCTTAACACACTTGTATATTACTAAATACATACATATTATAGATAAACTTTTTTATTATTATTATAAAATAGAATAGATATTGTCTTTCAACTCACTTGATTGAAAGTGACGATGAAGACGAAGATGGTACACGCCTATCCCAGAGAAACCTATACACTCTACACTCGAACGTTCCAGGCTTATAGTTGACTGGAAAAATAGTTACAGGCAGCTTATTCCATACCTTGGCGACTCGAACCAAAAAGGAGCTGTCAAAGCGTTTAGTTCGACTTTTTGGTGTTTTGCCAACGAAAGGAGGCCCTATCTGCGCCTAGTAGTTCGATAAAGGAATAGTGAGGGTTAAATTAATTCGAGGAGAGCTTTCGCACAGTCACCAAAGTGAATCCTATAAACAACCGATAAGCAGGCGACTTTACAACGATGCTCAAGGCTATGTTGTTCACGTATTTATAAACGTACGGTATAGTATAAACCTAGTTTCTAGATGGTACTTAGCTGAGCCATCCTAAAGGTGACTGCAGCACTCCATGCAAGATCGAACTTGAGCTGTATAGAGATGAAGCAGCTGTTCAGAGATGAAGCAGCTGTTCAGAGCTAAAGTAACGCCAGATCTTCGAAATGACTACCAATTTCCTGGAAGATGTCTGTTCCATGGACTCGATTTGTTGACCGAAGTTAATTTCGGACGTGACAGTGATACCCAGAAGCCCTTGGAAAGTGGGTGTAAGTTCAAAAGTACTCTTTTTCGCAAAGAAGAGACACACCTGTGTTCTGGGAGGGTTAAAATTGACAAGATTGGCGTCACCCTAATCGGAAACCGGCTGTAATGTCAAAATGAACCGTTCAATCATGGACTCTCTCAAAGACTGGATTTCTTGTGAACTCGCTAGTGCATTGGACATATATCTGTCTACAACGGTGCCGGTCATTAATATAGAGCAGGAACAAGGTTGCAAATAAATAAAACTGTCAGTCTAAGGACTGCACGTCAGAAGCAAAAACATACACACATTATTATACATATATACGCACGTCTGTATATATGTCATCTGAGCGTGATGGGGAACCGACTTTAGTGCTTTTTCCCCATACCAAAAGAGTCCAACGTGCCTAAAGAAGTTTTCACTTAAAAAAATTGGTAATTGGCAGACATGTAGTTTACAGGCTGGCGAATTCAACTTAAAACGGATGCTGAGCTAAGAACAGTTGTATTACCTCAGACCTACTGCAAAAACCTTTGTGTTTATATATATAAGTTAGAAGTTTCCATATCTAATAGTGGCCCAATTCATAAAACAACCAACTGTCACAACTCTGTAAGTTGGCTCACAATTTACGCATAGCATTAAAATGTCAAAATGCAATTCTATTTCACTATCAAACCATTTTAAGTTTTATCTCTGTTAGACGATGTGAAACCAACCATCAACATCGTATGACACATCACAGAACTACATTTTTCGATGTCATTTAATGATTAACGAAGACGAATCTGACGTTGATTCGTTTCTATTAATACAGCCATACATAATGTTTAGTTAATAACAATTATGTTATTCAAACTACCTATTAAGTTTAGTTAAGAATAATATATATGTTAAGAATTTTTATTACAAGTTAAAAAAAAATGTGACTGATTTATATTGTTTCTCTTGTCAATATGTAAATACTTTTGAAAAACTTTACTCAGAAATATTGGAAATGCTCAATATGAAGTTCAGTGCAGCCGTTCTAAAACTATGGTTCAACATTGAATAGAGTGATTTTACCCATGCTGAGGGAATTTACCCGGGTATTAACCCAACGGGTATTTTCCCGCCGCCCATCTCTAGTCACAACACCCTTGACAAGCGAACAAAAATTTATTTATTTATATTAATTAAAAAAATAATTTAATAGAGTGGTGTTTGTATACGCACTACCGCGCTTGTGTGTTTGTGTGTATCCTCGGTCTTTATTGTGGGATGATAATAGGTTCTCAGTAGAGTCATAGTCATATGCTAAAAGATATGAAGTGAGAATATATGTTTAAGAAAGCTTAAACATATATGCTCACTTCATATCTTTGATGTCTTTGCTGCTATAAAAACTGTTTTGGCATTAAGGATGGATAAAGATCCATCCTTGGTGCGAAAACAGTTTTTTTTTTTAGAAAAATGTGCTAATTGTTTGTGTAATGTGTACGTATGAATGTTAATCAGATAGCGGGTAAACTATCGGATAGATTTATGATATCCGCATCAGACGTTTATGAACTCGTTCGCACTCAGCTGATCGTGGGTGTAGGTAAGGAAACTGTTACTAACCACACTAAGCGATCTATTCTTAACATTTGCACATTAAAATCCGCGGCGAAAGAAAATTATTACTCTAGTTTTAAACAGAGCATATTATATTTGCAAGAAGGTAAATTACTGATAAGTGATTGTATAAATGCACAAGCTATAGGTAAGTAGATTCAATATGTAATAAAAACTCGTAACAGTGTCACGTCCTTGCTTCTACTGATAAGAAATGATTATTTATAAAAATGACAAGTACAATGTTTATACATTAAATTAATGGATATTTGACAACGTTACATCTCATGAGCGATAAATCAATTTTCCGACAATATATTTCAATGATGTTCGGAGATGTAGCGAGGCGATAACCGATTTATCGATCGCACTCATCGTTTTGGCAGGATGTTGTCTGTGGGTCAAGGGGAAACCAATGAGTGGAAGCAAAAGTTGTAGATATTATGTGTGGACATCATATCAAAAACAATAAAAAAAATAAGTATTCGTATCATGTCAATCAATAAAAAAATTGTGGTCCTTTTTCCACACCACCTAAGAGGTAAGAACCGCAGGTGCGCTTTTTTTATAGAGGTGTCCCCAATAGGCCTAATCCTCTGTAAATTTAAAGGCCAGTTAAGAGTGCTTAAGGACTGAACTGAGATTTCTCGTTGAAATTTAAACCCACTTTGACCTACAGATTGAGAACTTCAAAGTCCCGAAATTGTGTTAGCGTACGTTGTCGAGATTAGGTAATGTGTCAGGAATTGTGTCATTCAGTTAAACGGAGGCGGTGCGTTTGCACGTCGATTATTATGAGTCGAGGGCAGTGTTCCTCGGCCAGCGCGAATGATAGACAGAGAGACGTCGAACGCCTACTCAACTACTCACCTACTACGTCACCTACGTCAAACTTGAGATTGAACATTTCGAATACTGCAAAGGTCGCCAATTACTGAATGACAACAAGAAAATATATCTTTAGTAGGTACGTTAAACTTCTTTTATTTTTTACATATTTTATTTACATACTTTACATAACCGCTGTCATCATGATATCCTCATTCAAACAATAACTTTATTTGTTAAATTTATACCAGACAGATCAAAAGTTTTGTGGTGGCGGCCACGCACCCTTACCTGTCAGGTAACTTTAACAAACAATTTATTTAAGCATAACATGCCATACAAATCGCACATCGCACACACACACACACCAAACATAAAGAGATCTGTATTAGAAGACTATAAGAATTTACAAATAAAATCTTGCACCTTCTCAACGCATTGTGTTAAATTGTGTAGTACCTACGCTAGGGACATTATCAGCTTTGATATGCTAAAAATAACATACTTTTATCTGAGGCTTTGAGTATACTGCATAATCATGGGAATATCACGATCCTAGAGAAGCAAGTTTTATTTATAGGCATACCTACTGAATAGTATTTAGGACATATTTTATCAAATAAAACATTATCTAAGCAAGTGAAATAACAAGTTATAGGTATTGAAATACATTTATCTAAGTTGAGTGACAATTTTACCCGTGCAATACTAGGGTTATTATCGGAGTCTGGAGCTAGAAACTAAAATTAACACACATACATATAGAATTCTTAATCTATGTCATGTTCATGCTCGGACCAAGTTTTGTGTGATATTGATCTGCGAATGTTATCTAAAGTCATTTTTGGGTATGTTTCATCGTGACACAAACACTATTTAAGTTTTATCAGTTAGTTTCTGTGCTAATATTGTTATTTTAATCGTAAGCTATAGCCAAGTGACAGTAGAGTTACGTTATCGTCAGCGGTCGAAGCCCCTCGTTCACGGTACCAGATTACATACTAGCCTGAACTTTGATAGCCCCGTTTTTGCATTACAATTTCACCCTTACTACTTTTGTGCCATGCATACTTTCTTTTATAAAGTTACGCAGGCCTAGAATTCTTTAAGATTTTACACAATTTACCACACCCAAAAATAACTATTTCAATCACGAATTCTCTCAACATAGATATATAACTTCAGCTTAAATTAGAATACTAAGTATGTACTTGCAATACCTCAATGTCCAAAATGGCTCTACATTGACCGTTGCAGGATTTGTTATTCAAAAGTTGTCGGAGACCATCGTGATAGCAATCTCAACTTGTTGTGTTCTATAGACAATGGCACATAATATACGCGTTGAAGTTGAAGAATCATTGGCTAATTAAAATTTGCTGTGCGTGACACGACCACGAAATGGCTTACCCACTTATAGGCTGCACACGTGCCTGTCAATGAACTTCGCAGACCATGCCAACAGCCGAGCTGACCAAATTCTAGACGTAGGTACTAGTGTACCCGTCACATATAATTAAGTCTTGGACGGATTGTAACCAAACCTTAACATAAAATGCTTGCTAGACATTAAACTGATAAAGTAAAAAAATATAAAAAATGACTTTAGTAAAACTCACAAATTAAATTCTGTGTAACTAAAATTTAATTTTGTAAGGATGAATTGATTGTTTCATAGAAACCTATAAATGAGCTACAGCTTCTATCTAGGCTAGGGGCATCGAACTTTCTATGTCGAGACTATGCACTATTAAACTTTTTCAAAATAACTGTATACCCGAATTTAGATAGAAATCGGAAAGGTACTAACGGGCAAAAATGACGACATTGTCGGTGCGCGCGAGGAAGTCGTCCTGTTCTGTATGAGTGACGAAGGTTCGCGTAGGGGCTGATGCATCAGCCTGCACTCCCAGCGGCGGTTTGTGACGCTCGAAGCGCGCCATGAGGGTTGCCGGCACTTCCGGCAATTCCCGGCCTGTAGTGTTTGGGGCCTGAGTGAAGCCGAGCTTTGCCAGCAGACTCTCGCGGACCACTCTTAAGCTGTATTCCCGCGCGTTTTCGAACGCTCGGCAGGAGGTGCACGCGATCGTAGACGCCGGTGACTCTTGAGGACAGGCGAGCTCTGCAGCGACGGCCGCCAGCCACGCGGCCAGAAGCAGCAGGCTCGCGGGCCTGGCCCGCGGCCCGCGCGACGCGCCCAGCGGACGCGTGGTGCGGCAGAGCGGTAAGGCGGCGGCGTAGCGCGATGAGCGATGTGTGGCCGCGGACGGCGCGTGCTACACTGCACACGACTCACATTCGGCACTCGCATGTCGCACGCCACACCACGCGGCGCTGGGACGCTGCATCGACCCCCGCCGCCGCGCCGCCCCGCCGACTGACCTGCTGACTCATCTCAACCCATCTGTACACGCTTCAGCGCAGCAACGGTGCCGGCGCCAGGCCCACGTAAATGCGCCCGTTGATGAACTTTCACATCGCCTTTCACATCACATCACTAGTAAAAACCGCCCGCCCTTCCTGTCAATTACAATTGCCTATTTTGAATCAGTGAAAGGATTTACTTCTTCTTGAGCAATATATTCATACATACGTTTTATGAAAATAGTTATGTCTTAAAAAATAAAAAAAATCTGCTTTTATGAATTATTTTTAACCGACGAAAAAAAAGGAGGTTCTCAATTCGACCGTATATAATGTATGTTCAGCCCTCTCTCTGTTATTTATGAACCGATTTTGATTATTCTGTTTTTGTTAGATAGGGTATACCTCAATGGGACCACCCATGTCAAGGAAGTGAGGATCTGATGATGGAATCCTGATAAAATTGGGAGAAACCCTCGAAAATTGTAGGTTCCTACAATTTTCTGTTTACTTCAATAGTGTTTCTGTTTACTTTTCATTACTTTATCAGGGATTTGCTTTCAGAAATCATCACATCATGTAGCTGAGCTGATTATGAAAAAAAACATCAAATAACAAAAAATCTTTTTAACGAAAAATTAAACCGACGAAAATAACTAAAAAGCAAAAAATAAATAAACCTCTTAAGTCTTGAGCTTATTTACATAAACTATCAAATTTTATATAAACTTATTTTGAGTCGGCGCCAAATAATAAAATGATTAATTACCTACGTATCGCCATGTCCATTTCTACGTAGGAACATATAAAATTTAGATAATTAATCAGTTTATTTCAATAAGTAGTTTGTACACGGCATAGCATACCGAGTTGTCTTATATACTTAAATGATATAAAGAGAAAAACCAGTACAACAATAAAATGGGTCATAGGACTCCCTTTCCTTAACTAGGCAGAAAACCTCTGTGTCTTAGGAAAGACAACTCATTTAAAAAGAGTCTTATTGTGGTTACAAAATATTGTTGCAGTGGGCGAACAAAGTACCTTATGTTATATTAAAGGAAAGAAATAAAAATGTGTGTGTGTGTGCAAGTGCGTGTGCGTCTGTGAAAGTCACATTCTTGATTTTACGATTTTTGACAATTTTTTGAAGGACGCCTCGGGTGAATATGCCTTGATGAAATATGTTAATGGTGACGTTTTTATCTATCTAATAAAAATAATAAAAAACCGGTTATCTCAATTAAAGTTGCGAATATGCTAATTCTATCCGACTAAAAGAGGATTTTGCAGTTGTAGGAAGTTGCAGATAAGGAACATGACGACAAAAAGTCATAACACTGCACTATAGGTTCTTAAAACAAAGTTCGTAGCGTTTTAACCGACTTTAACAAAGAAGGAGGTCCTCAGTTCGTCGGAATCTTTTTTTTATATCTTACCCGATAACTCGGTCCCATTGTCATCAGGTCAGGATCTGATGACTGAATTCTGGGGAAATCGAGGAAATTTTTCTTATATTAAAGGCACACCTATACCGATTTGGGTATTTTTGTAGTAGCTCGTGAATTTACTCTCGGAAAGAAGATTTAGACCACAGATGGCCACCGAAACTACTCAATAATAATTATTTTACAGGTTGCGATTCGATTACTTAAACGTACTTGCATAACAGTTTATGTTCGTCACAATTCATACGGTGAAGTGGAGCTGATAGTGAAATACAAGCAATATTTTTTTAAATCACCTTTTACAAAATACTGCTATTACTTCACCATCAGCTCCACTTCACCATATGAATTAGAGCAGTTGACATTAGGCTATTGCATCTAAGATAAAATACAAACCGACCCACTCAAAAGCGAGAAATGAAAAAAATTAAATTAATTAAAAAAAAAAATATTTACTTAACATCGACTTCAAAAAGTTTCTCAATTTGACTACCTTTTTTAACAGGAATTAACGTGATCAATAGGTATTACTTTACATACCTTTGAATTGCCTAGGTGCGTGAGGTAAAAGGTTCATCATCTATCCGCATATTTTTGATACTTTTGATATTTTGCGATCTCGCCATGTACCGTCACATACAGGGGCGTAGCTACCGCCGTATCAGCCGTATCAATGATACCGGGCCCCCGGGCTACAGGGGCCCCTTTTTTTTTTTTTTTTTTTCGTGTGGAAACCCCCACGGGTCATCACCTCACCATGGCTATTGGTGAGGTGGTATGTCGGAATCGAACCGACTAAAACCACACGGTGTTCCGTAACAAGTGAGTCTATCGCAAGGGACTCGGGTATACCCTAGGAAGGAAGTCCCCGAGAACCCAAGCAGACTTTGGCCGCCCTCAAATAGAAGGCAGCCACACCAATGGTAGCGGAGGGCCTTGCCCTCCTTCCAATTTAGAGAGGCGCACGCGGAACACGTCGCGCCACCATCTCAGGCCTGCTTCTGCTAGAGTAACGGGCAGCCTCACCCGTTACCCCCAGGCCAGCGCTCATGGAGGCCGGAGATCATTCTGCGCTCTCCGGCGCCTGGTGCCTCTTCTTCGGGACGGGAGAGTACTAGTCCTCTCCCGTTCCCTTTCCGCCGCCTCTTTAGTGGACATCACTTCCTCACAAAAAGAAGCGGCGGATTCCCAAGCACTCTCACTTTGGACCATGGACAGAACCATGGTCTCCAGCGAGAGGCTTCCCACACTGATAGCCGCCGCGAGGTCGTGGCGCTGTTGCATCCACGCTGAGCACTCCACAAGAGTGTGGAGTGCAGTATCCTCGCGACAGCCTCCGCAGTGATGGCACGCAGACGTTGGCTCCCGGCCTATGCGACACAGGTACTTTCCGAAACAGCCGTGGCCGGTCAGCACCTGCGTCAGCCGGTAGGAGAGGCTGCCGTGCTGCCTCTCCAGCCAATCCTCCATGATGGGTCTTACCGCCACAATTGTGGCGTGCCCTGCGCTTGGTCGCTCAAGTCGCTCTTTCCACTCTGCCATTAGGACCTGACGGAGCTGAGACCGTTGCACCTCAATTTCCTGAGGAGTGGGCCCCAGCTCTCGCTCCTTGCGCCATTGATACAACGACGCAAGTGTCTTCGCCTCGAGGTCCCATGGTGCAGTTCCGGCTAGGAGACTCGCCGCTTCGAAGGAAACCGTGCGGTATCCCCTTATGACTCTGACGGCCATCGCTCGCTGTGGTCGCCGCAATATGGCAGCATTGCGGGCCGTCAGGTTCTCTGCCCAAATAGGGGCCCCATATAGGGCCATGGACCGCACGATACCATTGTAGAGCCTCCTACAGGAGGTGTCGGGCCCCCGTAAGTTGGGCAGCAGCCGCGAAAGCGCAGCTGCCGTCCTCATAAGTTTGGGAGCCAGATTCCGGAAGTGGTATCCGAAATCCCATCGACTATCGAGTATAAGCCCAAGATATCTCATCGAAGGCTCGATGCCGATGCGAACACCTCCCACGATAAGGCTAGATCCAGCTGGAGGCCTTTTCCGAGGCCCATGGAAACAAAGGGCCTCGGATTTATGTAGGGCCACCTCAAGACCTAGCCGCCGGATCCTTCCAACGACTTGAGCGACACCGGCGGGCCCCTAACGTGTGTAAGCAAAACTTAGTAAAATGTTATCCGCAATGTCACTTAATCTCGTGCTTCCCGGCAAAAAAACATATAAAAAACTGTTATACGTGCCATAGAGAGTTTTCACTTCAGAAATGACAAAAGTCAAAAAAAGCAATCTCTTTTTAGGGTTCCGTACCTCAAAAGGTACGGGACGGGTGGACCTAGCAAGTTGAAATTTTTACCAGATACTGAGGTCTATAGCCCCTATTAGGTGTATAAAAATCAAGATCCTGAGTCAACATGATAAAAAGATATGGGCAAATTTAGATTTTCGAACTTGTAAGTACCAAAATTTACCTTAATTTTCAACTTTTTCAAATTTACAGCTGTAAGACCTTGCTTTTAACCAAAATTGACAATTCTAGGTCGACCGGAAGTACCCTATAGGTTTTGGGTCGAAAACCAATAGGGTACTTCCCATTTACCTAGAATCATGAAATTTGGTAAGAAGCAAGGTCTGACAGCACAAGTGACGGAAAAAATCCGAAAGTCGTTAATTTGTTGTTATCACATAACAAAAAAGTTTTTATGATTACAAACTTATATTTTGCGATTGGATTGTTCACTTTGTCGTACATCGCAACCGCAAAGTTAAGTTTGTCTTTCGAAAAAGACGGACAAGAGTCTTTGAGAATTGATTCCCGAGATGAACGTATACATGTTTTTTTGCTAACGGAACCCTCGGTGCGCGAGTCAGACTCGCACTTGTCCGGTTTTTTTCCCGGGTTAAGCGTGCACCCAAAAGTTGGTTATTGCGGGATTCCCCCGTTTAAAGCATTTTTGTTTCTTTTGTGAGAAATCTTTACCCTTCATTTGGGCCCCCCAACTAATTTTGATACAGGGCCCCTCCAAGGCACACTACGCCACTGGTCACATACCACACTAACTAAACTAACTAAATTAAAGATTTTTAATGTAAATTGCTTCACGTACAACTTTTGAGTAGTAGTCATAAATTTAAAATACCCCTGACTCGAAATCCTTCAACAATTAGAAAAGAGCTGATGATCTTCGAACGGCTGAACAGATTTTCTTGAATTATATCTAAAAACACTCTCGATCAAGTCACCTTTCAAACAAAAAAAACACATTTAAATCGGTCCATTCGTTTGGGCTGCGATGCCTCAGACAAACACACAGATACGTCAAACTTATAAATTTGAAGAAAATATTACACCTCTAAGGGTGGAAAGTTAAGTAATGAAGAATATAGCTTATTACAATTTACAACTTATTTACAACTTATCATGATTTAGGTGCATTGAAGTACATGATATTTTTTTGAAGTGAAAACTTCTGCACGTTGGGCACTTTTGGTAAGGAGAAATAGCACTGAACTCGCGTGACGGTCACGCTTAGATACATGTATACAGATGTGTTTTGTGTGTGTTTTCACTTCTGGCGTGCAGTCTTACGACTGTTTAAAAAGGCCTGTAAGATGGGATTAGGGGCAGATGGGGGAGAGGGGGGAAAAGTGTGAAGGGGGGATATGAATCTATATTCTGATTTTATAAATAATTCATTTAATATTTTTTTCTATTCATATTTGAGACTAATCATATAGTGTTAACATTAAACGTTTGTGTTTGTTAACGGCCAATGTATGAACAATTTATATTTATTGCCAATTGGTATTCAACTACATTTTCATTATTTTTTATCTTCTCAGTAACGTATTATTATGCTATTTATTCAAATAATTACAACAACTAACATTTAATTAACTCTCGGAATGAAGACGAATTCGTTCGTCTTAACTATACTTTGCAGTCAACTAACACAAATTACAAAACATTCTTCCACTACAATTAAACCTCTTCCATGACTTTTTTTAACGTGTGGAAACTCCCGCGGGTCATCACCTCACCGAGGCCAAAAGGCAAGGCCGTATGTCGTAGTAGAACCAGTGAAACACAGTGGTGTGGTTTTAGTCGGTTTGGAACAACTTCCGACACCGGGTCTTATAGCCAGGGTCTCAAATATACCCTAGAAAGGAAATTCCTGCAAACCCCGGCAGACTTGGCCGCCTGTTAAGAAAGGCGACCCCACTATGAGGTGCGGATGGTTCTGCTCCCTCTAGATATCTGCTTTTGCTGCTAAAGTGCTTATTACACTTGGCTGAATTCAGTCGTCTGAATTCAGTAGTTACGCTTAAGCGCTAAAATGGTTTCTCTTGGAATTAAGCCGAAGACCGTCACTAAATAGCTTGGACGATTAACTATCACGAAAATCTTTTGTTCTGATACCAAGTCATGATGTAGCAACTTTCTTATCCTCAGTTCCGCAACTTCTATGAAATATAACCCCATAGGGTTTTGGCGGTCTGATTAAATATGTTAGGCAACAGGTATGTCAATGACCTAAAAATCGCACTGTGTTATTGTGTACCTGCAACTTATGGTTGAATTTCTGTAACGAATTCCGATCTATCCTCACATGAATAATACCTTTAATATACTTCTCAACCACTGTAAACTATAAATAATGCATAATGCCGCGCACCGTGATATTGTGGCAATAAACCCATTAACAGAACAACTTGCCTAATGGCGTGTTGGCCATGCTTACTACGCTATGCGTTTCAATGGCAATAATGCCATTCCCAATGGTCATTATAAAATCACCAAATAATAATGCCTCATATAATTGAATGAATCAAGAACCAGATGCGTTCTGTACTGACAATACATGTCGAAGAAACCGTCTGTATTCTTGACAATGAAATCTGATAAACCTTTTGGTGTCCCATTTTAGAATAGAATGAGTTGATTAAAATCACCCTTTTATAGTAATTTAGTAGTAATAGAAAAATAATAAATCAGTTTGATCTTTTATCTTAACATTATTTATAAAACTAGCAACCCACCCCGGTTTCACACGGGTAGTAGAGACATCTTCCCACAATCATCGTCATATTTCAACCAATTTACACAAAACGTTAAAAAATTATACACCTAAACCTTCCTCATGAATCACTCTGCCTCTTGGTGAAAACCGCATGAAAATCCGTTCAGTAGTTTTTCAGTTTATCGCGAACAGACAAACAGACAGATAGACAGACGCGGCGGGTGACTTTGTTTTATAATATGTAGTGACAAAGCAACCATTTTTATGACCTGTCCGTTTCAAACGGTCATTTCGGTGTTTAAATCTAGTAATACTAGATTGGTGGTGCCACTTATAAACGAACAGCATAAAAACGTGCAAAACAAAATTGTCGTGGTTCCAAAATTTTTGGATAAATTAAAATAATAATAATAACTTGACACATCCCACACACGGCCGTCTGATCCTAAACTAGGCCGTGCCGTCTTTGTTCAAGATTTCTCTAGACTCGTTTTAGCTACTAGTTTTTTCTACATCACGTGTAAGCCGTCAAAATGTTTATGTAGAAAACGAATTAGCCCGTATGTTTCTTGTTAAAATTAACTAAATATTTTTTTTACACCGAATTTATGGAACGCATCTGCTTAGCACTTGCTTGTCTATCTGTACAAAGTATTAAAATTCTTGCAGAAACCTTCTAACTATACTGCAAAATGTTTATTATTAGCAATCTATACATATAAAATTCTTTGTCCTGAATTACTGGCTGACGGATCATCGCACAGCCTAAACCGTAGGTCGTAGAGACGTGAAATTTGGAGGACGTGTTCCCTACCTCCAAAGCCTTAAGCTTTAAATTGCAATCTTACGCTTGCATGTAATAATAATTTGACCAGTGTTTCGCCTCTAAATGGGGCCGCGGGGCATCCTCGAGAATATTCGACAGCAATGTAAAATATATCTATGGCAATTCGTTGAGGTTTATTCTTGGCTGTGGTCATCGTGTTGGTCTACAAACCGAAAGTGGGTTTTCCGTTCTCAATTACTATCTAACCCCCGCGGGTCATCACCTCAGTGGGGCCAAACAACAAGGTCGGACTCGATCCAACTAAAACCACACAGTGTTCCGTCACCGGGGCTTATGGCCGGAGCCTCTGGGGTACCCTAAATTAGGTAACCTACACTCTACGATGTCTGATGTCCGCCACCACGCGGACGAAGTCGCGGGCAAAAGCTAGTAACATATATAATAACGTTTTTATGAATATATCTCAAAGTGAAGTTACTTTTTATTGGCCGACTTCAACAAAGAAGAAGGTTCTATGTTCGGCTGTTTGTATTTTATTTTTTCATATATGTTCCGACCGATATTTCCGTTAATTATAGACTGATTTTAAAAACATTTTTTTGGTAAAAAGGATACGCTCCTAAGATGGCCCCATTGTCACCAAGTTAGGATCTGATGATGGAATCACCGGGAAACTGAGGGAAACCTTGTCTGTTGGTTGATTTGTCTTGAAATTAAGCAACATTGACGTTGGAAGTGTGGAATGTTATTGTTATTTACCGACTTTAAAAAGGGAGGAGGTTCTACCCGTATGTTCGGCTGCATGTATTTTTTCATAACTTATTCTATTAAGTGCAGCAAGTTGATGTTTTGAGAAAGAAAGAAAGGCAAGACTTACAAAGATTCACGAATAACACCAAACCGAATTTCGAGTTGCACCGAAGTTTTGCTACTCAAACATTAAAAAATAACATCGATTCGATGTCCGCATTGTCCGGAGTGTCATTATTTAAACACGCATGAATGACATTGAGTCGATATTCATACTGTGTGGGGGTTTCGTCACTCAATCGCTTCGAATAACATCAAGGCGATGGTGTTGTTTAGTCGATTCTTGTGATAATTGAAAACGTAGGTAGCTTCTTAGCTGAGATAATCTCGTTAAAGGAGCCACTGGTGATTCTTAGGATCGCCATATAGCATATCACTTGCGATTCTTAAACAAAGGTTCATTATTTTCTTCAATTCGTTCCTTATTCTTGTTTTCCTTCATGCGGTTGCACCTTTAGTTGGTTCACCGCAAAGTTCTATTGATCTTTTCCGAAAGACAAACTTAACTTTGCGGTTCTAAAAATACTCTTCCATACATCTATGTACGACAAAGTCAACTTACCAACCGCAAAAGATAAGTTTGTAAGCACAAAACAATTTTTTTAATGTGATATAACAACAAATTAACTTAATGATTCTAGGACAATGGAAAGAACCCTATAGGTTTTGATTTACCTGCGAAATTTTCTTTGGTCAAATCTCATATCTCAATCAATCTTATCTTTTGATTGCGTTGACTTGGAAGCTTGATTTTTATACAGCTTTAAGGGAGCGCTGGCATAAATAAGTATTTGGTGTTAATTTCAATTTCATTGATGCGTCCAGGGGTTTCTGAGAAAACGGGTCTTAACAGACAGACAGACGGACAACAAAGTAATCTTAATAATGATGATCTTTTGAGTAACGGAACCCTAAAAACAAGACTATTAATAATGTCGCCACATCAAAAAGTCGTATTTATTTTATTAAAAATAGGGGTATGATAAAACAGTTCACTATATAAAAAATAAAACCGGGCAAGTACGAGCACAGAATACATAATAGTACCAGTGTACGAGTGTGACTCGCGCGCTGAGGCTTCCGTAAGCAAACAAGCTTGTTTGTAGATACTAGATAGTACGTCCATCTCGGAAATCAATTCTCGAAGATTTGCCCGTGATTTCTAAAAGACAAACTTAACTTTGCAGTTCCAAATAAAAATACTCTCCCATACATCGGTTCAAAGTCAACTTTCCAGTCGCAAAGTATAAATTTGTAATCATCCTCCGCGCCCTTTCCCAACTAACTTGGGGTCGGCTTTCAGTCTAACTACGATACGGCCGAACTTTGATATTTTACGTGAAGCGACTGCCATCAGGCCTCCACGACCCAAATACTAGGCGATATTGAAGTTCTGTAGTTAGACCAGGTTGTCGGACTTTTTAGGGCTCCAACTACCCGTAACGAATGCCATAGATGGTAGTATGGCACCTGGGACCGACGGCTTAATGTGCTCTCCGAGGCACGGAGGGATCTCAAATTCAATATGTTAAGAATGGTCACCCATCCTAGGCTGTCCTGGCTAGTAATACTTAACCTTGTAATGTGCTAACCTACTCGGTTACCACTTAGCCACGAGCCCCTCAAAGTATAAGTTTGTAATGACAAAATATATTTTTTATGTGATATAACAACAAGTTAACGAGATTCGCATTTTTTCCTTTACCTGTGCTTTGAGACCTTGCTTCTTACCAAATTACATGATTCTAGGTCAATGGGAAGTACCCTAGGTAAGTTTTGATTAACCTGCAAAATGTTTAAATACTACTAATATTATAAAAGTGAAAGTTCTTTCGATTGCGTTGATTTAGAAGCTTGATTTTTTTACAGCTGTAGGGGACCGCAGGCAAAGTACTTGATGTAAATTTCAACTTGATTCCTAAACGGTTTACTGAGAAAAAAGGTCTTGACAGACAGACGGACGGACAACAAAGTGATCCTGAAGTCGATTTTTAAAAATTATGTTTCATTTTTAAATTTTTATTTCTCGCTTTTGAGCGGGTCGGTCGGTTTGTAGTTTGTGTAAGTTACAATAGCTGATTGTGAACTGCTCTTCACTTTTTACAAAATATTGCTTTCAAGATTGCAGTGACATTAATTATTGAGGCATTCTCATTTACTTCCCCATCAGTTCCACTTCACCATAAACATGGTAACCAATATAAATTGCCTAGCAAACACATTAGAGTAATCGAATCACAACCCGTGAAATACTTATAATTGAGTATTTCCGGTGGCCATCTATGGTCTTCATCATCTGTTCCAATACACCAAATGTGCCGAAAGTAAATGCACGAGTTACTATAAAAAATACCAAAATCGCTATAGGTGTGTCTATAATATTTGAAGATACCTCGATTTCTCCAGGAGACCATCATCAGATTCTGACCTGATGGCAACGAGACCAACCAGAAAGTATACCCTTACAAACAAAAATATATATTTTTAAATCGGTACAGCCGTCTTCGAGTCATCGGGTAACGTACATATAAAAAAAATCCTCCTCCTTGTTTTTGAAGCCGGTTAAAAATACTTGAGATATTGGATCAGAATTCTGGCTATGACACATTTATTTATTTCTAAAGTGTTCGCTCTATTATCGTACCCTTGACCTCGACAATGGTTCATGTCCAAGTCAAATTCTTGTACAAGAAGAGAAGGAGAGTCACTTACTGGCTTATAAGCAACCAAACACTCTCATACTTTGACTTCTTTCTTAGTGTCACGTCAGCAGTACAGACCAGTATGTAAGTAAGTATTTGCCATTGACATCACCCTGATGGCATATAATATTATTAGACTGCCCCTATTGTCAATGCCGAAAATAAATGCTCGTAGGTTAATAACGATTATAGTAACGAGTCGGTGACCGGTGCCTGGTGGCAATGTTTCGGTTGATTTCGGCGCCCTCCGCGTCCGGTGCGGTCGCATTGCTCGCACCACCCGCCTGCTTTTTGATATCGATGTTTGTTTTAAGCAAATGCAAAGTTTTCACCCAACATTGCTGTGCTAGGAGCACTCTTAAAATTATTTTAATAATAATAATAATAACTTCACACATCTCACACACGGCCGTCTGATCCCAAACTAGGCAGAGCCTGTACTATGATAACAGACAGCTGATAAACATACTTAATATATTTCTAAATTCATACATATTATAGATAAATTAAAATTACACCCAGACACAGAACAAATTATCGTGCTCAGCACACAATTAGTTGTCCTGGGTGGGAATCGAACCCACGACCTCTGGCTTAGCAGTCAGGTTCACTAACCACTAGACCAACAGGCATGTCATTTTGGGGTACAATAAAGAGATATATTTTTACTATTAAGTGGTTCCAATATGAGTAGATACCTGTTATGCTGTACCTACTTCTCTTGATAGTTAACTATAGTTTTCTTAGGGTGAGGGGAATTTAACAATCGGTTAGCTCAAATTCTGCTGTGTCCTGCCGTGTATATATACAATGGCCATCGCTTAAAACGGAAATTTGTGGTGCCCTAAAACTCCCTAATACTTACATATATCTGTCCTCTCTACTGACTCTACCGAATTCTACGATTAAACTATGGTCTTCTGTAGGGTGTTCCCACGTCCGAAGATTCCACGCAGCTCTACGATCGAGTGAAGGCCAAAATTATTTATCGAAAAGTTATATATAGAATCTGTTAAAACAAATATTTTTTTATGATTAAGATTAAAAAAAATTATTGTACCTTTCATAAATAATCAGGTCAGAAAATAAACACCAATTAGTACGTAATGCGTGAGTGAGCCGTAGTAAAGTAATTAGAATTAACAAAGCTCAATAAACATGTATATAAAAATAAAATAGTTTACCATTCCAGTTTATTTTTCGTTACCTTCTTCCATGAACCGCGAAGCTTGTTATTTTCGACTCGAAGTACTCATATTATCATTCAATATTGAAAGATCTGTTGCGGTGAATGGTGCAGAGGTTGTTGAGGGAGTTGCTGTTGTCCCTATATAACCGTCTACACCTGTTGCGCCAAGATCTGCTAATGACAAATTTACTATGTTCGCGGGCTTACCATCTTTGCTAAACTGAAAGCTAAAGATAATGAGCTACCGACCTCGCTTTTCGATATGGTCCATTTCCATACTGTTTTGTGGAAATATTCCCTCATAAATTATATTATATTTTATATAATTATGTTTATTATAGATATTTTATAAAACAAGAACCATGTCTCATCCGTACCAAGTACAAACTTGTTAGCATTAGTAAAGCATTGTATTTCTTAAAACAAAGTTTCTGAAAAGATACCTCAGTATTATTTGTACCGCATTACGCCTACATTATGTAGTTTCCTTAACAACCCTTCAGGCGAATAGACAATATTAGCTATTCACAGTCATCTTAACAATGTCGACCGTGTATTGTGACAAGAAAGAGTAATCTTATATCTTGGATAAATCACAAATAGCCCTGTACACAATATGAGATTTTGTTCTATCTAATGGATCCTTTTATACGCCTATCAATCAATTTGTACTATATAAGGGTGGAAAACTTTCCTCGTACATCAGTCTTTTGTGGTAACGGGAGAAATCAGTATCGTCATGGTAAGGAAGAACTCCTTTGTTAATTTTAAACCTACAATTTTAATTTGTACCTACTAAGTACTTAATTTTTTTTAATGTATCTATGATGTAACCGATTTAAAAAAGCATGTTTTTTTGTCGGCGTATAGCAGTATCATGTTTCGCGCTATTTTGAACATTTATGAAATAAAATATCACTACAAATTTTAACACAAAGTCCCCTACTGCGTCTGTCTGTCTGTTCGCGATAAACGAAAAAACTACTGAACGGATTTTCATGCGGTTTTCACTCATAGATAGAGTGATTCATGAGGAAGGTTTAGGTATATAATTTGTTAATGTTTTGTGTAAATTGGTTGAAATATGTTGATGATTGTTGAAGATGTCTCTGCTACCCGCGCGAAGACGGGGCAAGTTGCTAGTTATTTAATAATTATGACTAATATCAGGTTGGTGTAGTGAGACAGTGTTAGGACAAATAATTGTGTGATGAGAACGATCATTTTGTTCTGTGTCTGAGTGTAATTTATCTATAACTAGCAAGCCGCCCCCCAGCTTCGCATTGGTACAAATTATACACGTAAACCTTCCTCATGAATCACTGTGTCTATTAATGAAAACCGCATGAAAATCCGTTCAGTAGATTTTCAGTTTATCGCGAACAGACAGGTAGACAGACGCCGCGGGGGACTTTGTTTTATAATATGTAGTGATTATATAGTCTTCCCATAGTGCAGGCTCTGCTTAGTTTGGGATCAGACGGCCGTGTGTGAGGTGTCTCAAGTTATAATTATTATACAATAAAACAAAGGATATTTGAAAAAAGAAGGACACTTAATAAGGGGGAAAATAACCAATGAATGAAAGTCGGATATAGTGGTAAAGAAAAGTGGTTGAACATAAAATACATAAAAAAATTGCGACCAATTGAGAAGGTTCTCCTTTTTTAGTCGGATTTAAATCATCCTTACTTTCTTTTATTAAATCATTCAGTTTTGATATGTGACAAAAAGCAAATAGAAAACACTTGCGGAATTTAACATCAAATTAAATAAAAAAGCAAGATATACCTAGTTGTTATTCTCTTTGACTTTTATGAGTAATTAATTTTTCCCGCGGTTTCGCTCGCGTTAGTTATTTTTCTATCTCTCGGGCACAGTAGGTACTTATTTTTGGGATAAAAGGTACCCTATGTCTTTTTTGTACCTCTCACAATGTGTTCTCATGATGATCTATTGAGTAGTCAGGGCGTGAAAGCCTAATAAACATAAACAAACACACTCACTGTTGCATTTATAATATTTGTTAAGAAGCTATTAGAATCATCATCATATTAAAAAAAAGTCACATCTGTCGCGTTATGTCTGGCTTCTTGACGTCACGAAACAAAATAATAAAGTTAAAGAAAGTATTTTCGCATGTTTTATATTAAGTAAATTAATATTTTTGATCATTCCAACAATAACATGTTCTATACGATAATAATCAATAGTGAAGTTAATGTTTAGCTTGAAGTGAGAAAAGATAATTTTGCAATACAGGTGTCCTTGAGGCCTTGAGGGTTCATTTTGGAACTAAAACCCTAATTACTATTCTATAAAGATATATTATCTGCCCATAAAATGTTATTTTTATATAAATAGTGAATTATTTAGATCTATTACCTATAGAAACTTCTGCTCGTGGAAACGCTCCTCTTGCTCAGATTTTTTAAAATCTTACCCTCGATGTAGATTAGGAAGTAATAAAAAGACGTAAAATCTTCATAATAAATATTTAAAAAAAACAGAGCAGAACAGATTTTATTGATTCCTATTATTTGTATACTATACTGGTGAATACTATTTTTCAGATAACTCGGCCTTTTGTCTTAGTGATAATATGTTTCGGATTTTTCATTTTGCTTCAATCGCTGTTACCTAAAGTGTTGGCACACAAAGACTCTTCTAGGGTAAACGAGTTTTTACTAGAAGATCAAAGAACGCGCAAAAGAAAAAACTATGTAGTCAAAATGAATCGAGATAGTAACATTTTAAGAAATGCTGACAACTTGGGCAGTGATTACGACAGCGTGACATTCCAATCCGACACAAATCCTGAAGAGCTGTCATCATTTATCGCAGACTATGCAAATATGATACGAGATGATGTAATTTTACTAGATGATTCCTTTGAAACAAGAACTCGAAAAAGGGGTAATATTAAAATGAAGAAGCTCAATGTAAGTTGTTTGTGCATAATTAAATCTGTCGAGAGTTATATGTATCTGTTGACAGCGCCGATGGTAAAAACGGTGCTTAACTAACTAGTTAAGCAACGTTTTCGGAAGGGGCGCTTTCAGAGTATGATATCGATAATATTAATCGTTGATGTAAACTGAAGAAACTCATGATCAGGATACTAAAAGACCAGCCAATAAGTAGCTGAACAATACAACCGCCGAGTTACGAATCCATTGCTATCCAAGACTATATTTTTACTACCTTCTGCTTGTAACCTCTGTAAACCGGTGTAGAAATAAATGGTTGAAAGACAGCGAATATCACGATAACTCTGAATAGACCTGATACTTAATCAAAATTAAAGAATGGTCGATGTATATTTTGGTTTGGTTTGTGTTTAGTTTAGCAGGAAATCCCTAATTTTCGTAGAATGGACCTAATTATGTCACTTGGATGCAATGTAGGTATTAATCCTTCATCTTTTGTATTTTGCAGCAAGTTATACCCGATCCACCTTGTAACTGTGAATTTCATGTAAGTTAACTTAAAAGTTACATTATATTAATAAGACCTAGCTAATGATTTTAAATCATATAATTATAATAACGAGTCTTCAACATTTCAGAGAGAAACGATGGATTTTGGTGCAAATTCTCACCCGCGATATGTAGAAACTAGAAATTGCAGCGAAATACAACAGTTCTGCCGTCCCCCATACGTTTGCAAGGAAAATCTATATGAAGTAATGTATTTTTTGCATAACTTTCTGTAGCATACAGCGTGTAAATTTGAGCTACGCGAAAAACTTACAATAACTCTTTCTGTTTATACTTAACACAATACAAAAGTCAGTTCATCATAAAAATGCGAGATTAAGGATTTATGGTCATTAGTTTCATTTGGCGCTACGCAATGTACATGCAAGATATGTAGGTATTCTTATTGTGCGGTACGGTGAATGACCTTAAACGTTCGGCGCCGTCAAGACCAGCTGATTGCATAAAATGTTTAAATGATTTGATTTTTTTTATTAATTACATTTTTTTCGGTAAAATGTTCTGTTTACTCATTGTGACATCACTTTAAGCAAAAAAATACAAAAAAAAATTATGAATTTTGCAGCAGAAAAATTCCAAAGCTGTTCAACTCAGAATGATGGTCTGAATACACTATTTTAGGATTCGGTACGATGTTTTTTACACCCTGTTCGAACCTGTATGGTACCAGGATAGCATATTAAAAGGCCTACGACCTACAATCTATAGAATTCGCATTAAAAGGTAGTTGTTAGTAGGTTACAGGAATGAATATGAATCTGAGAGCTACATTTTGCAATTTTTCTGCAACTGTATCGTAGACCTTAGTAAAAGATGCATTTTTATTTAAAATGTTAATGGTTTAAATATGATAAAATTTTAACACAGCTATTCTCAAACAAATACTTTAAATGTAGTTAAGTGCATTCTTATAAGCTAGAAAATGTTATCGTTTTCGTTACTAATATTGAACTTCCTTGATTAAGTAATTAAAATTACTCCAAGTATCCCATATACCTACTACAACTCCAAATATCCAAGCTTAATATTTTTTGTGGAATGTTTAATATTTATTGAAATCTTATAACATCGTTGGTCATTGGTTTATTATAAGGTCTTCGAAAAAAATTCAGTCAGATCATATTCTCAATAATCATGATGGTAAACACTTAGTTATAAATATTTATATATTTCATAATTAAGCATATTGCTTTTAAAGCACTATGTACGTGACTTATCTACCTCCCTTCTGTGTACCTACCTCTCTAATGTTATTTTGCTAATGTTTCAGTTAACAATAATAAGAAAACGAGAGTCGCGCTCAGATTTCTCATTGGAATATCCGAATAATTTACCAAATGAACTGAAATATAAATGGATTGCTGAAAAACGTAATATAACTGTGGGATGCGTTTGTACTAGAAATTACATTATAGAGAATTAAAATTACAGTGATTGCAGTACTAAAGAACGATGCTCAGGAAATTAACTCTAAGGACTTCGTGTTGTCATATCAAGTCATATTTTAAGCAGATTCAAAACATTAAATGATGAACTTATATACCCCTATATATTGTATTATTTATTATCCGCCTTATAACGTAGCAAGAGCTCATAACGAATTTTGATAAGGTATTTTATGGCGTTAGAAATGTGGAACAGGAACTACAATTACAATACCAGTCAAGTAAGGAGTGGAACATCTGGCAGACCAAATCAAGGCACTCATTGGTACTATGCAATGCAATAACTGCAAAATATTTCATCCAAAATGAGTATTTTAGTACTATTGAAACTTAAATGAATATACAGTAGCCATATTATTTAACGTAGAAATATAAGTGCCAGACATTACTATTACAGATAATAATATTTACTTTCTCTGAAGTTATCGCCAGACGAACCCAAATCGTATTAAAAAGTTTTCAAAAAAGGTATTTTAGTTCGAAAGAAACTTAAATATGTAAGTAAATATAAATTACATTTTATTTAACACTAGCTGTGCCCGCGACTTCGTTCGCGTTTTTTTTGGGAAAACAGCAATTTGTCGCTTATAATAGGCATTGCACTTCTTTCTCCAGGCAGGATTTTTTATACTGTCATGACGGTGAAACAACCTGGATCGTACAAAAAAGGTTGTTTTGGTTGCTTACACGTGAAATAACGACATAATTTGGCCGTAGTAACATTACTAATTTGTTTTTCGTGTGGAAACTCACCTCACCGGGCTATTGGTGAGGCCGTAGGTATATCAGGCTAAAACACACTACAACCACACGGTGTGCCTGACAGCGCCGGTCCAGACACCCCCTTCACGGGAGACTCTGACTCGGGTGAAAAACATAAAACTCGTCTCATACACCCACGGCCACTCTTAGCGTACACATTACAGCGCGAGTGAAAAGGTTCCGCCTGGAAGTTTTTCTACCGAATCCACACGCGCGAGATGTTCTCCTCGCAGAAAATCGTCATAAAACAGCTGTGACGACCTAACGTCTCGATTCGTCCGGCCCATTGGGAGACTTGCTGTGCCTTTTAATATTTGGTGCCGACTCAAAATAAGTTTGTATAAAATTTGATAGTTTATGTAAATAAGCTCAATACTTAAGATTTAAAGGTTTATTTATTTTTTGCTTTTTAGTTTTATTCGCCGGTTTAATTTTTTGTTAAAAAGATTTTTATTTTATGATTGTTTCTTCATCATCAACTCAGCAATATGATGTGATGATTTCTAAACGCAAATACCTGATAAAATAATGAAAGTAAACAGAAACACTATTCGTTTCTACAATTTTCGAGGATTTCTCTCAATTTTATCAGAATTCCATCATCACATCCTGACTTCCTTGACATGGGACCACCCTTGAAGTATACCTATATAACAAAAAAGAATAATCAAAATCGGTTCATAACTAACGGAGAGGGCTATACATAAAAAAAGAAATATGTATATATATACGGTCAAATTGAGAACCTCCTTTTTTTTCGTCGGTTGAAAACGATACCTAATTTAAAAAAGTAAATTAGTTTAAATATAAAAAAATTGCAAAAAAAGAAAAAAGCGTCTAAGAGGGATTCGATCCAGCACGCACCGAGTATAAAGGGTACACTACACCAGATAAGCCATACGCTCGCTGTAATTAGTTTGAAATAGATATATACATTCTACTTACATTAAAATGTTATTACAGCTTTCATTGATTTTCCTGTGGGAACCAAATTTTAACCCGGGATAAAAAGTACCCTCAAACTATTATCATACTAAGTTTCAAGCATATCCCTTCAGTAACTTCTGAGTTTATTGTGAAAATACAAACAGACAGAAAGATAGACAGACAAACAAAAATTGTTTGAATTGCATATTCGCCATCAGTATCGATATCTTAATACCCCTCAGTCGATTTTTTTTAAATATATTCAATGTACAGAATTCATCCCGCTACAGATTTACTATAAGTGTAGATAAAAATAAAAGTCCCAGAAATTTTAATGTTTGAAATGATAATAATTATTTTTTGCCATGACATTGAAACTCGTATTTTTGGCCTGTCAGAATACGATTACAATTAAGTAAATAACATGAAAACTGAAACTGGAAACTTTAATAACTCTTTAAGGATGGAACTTGGTGTCATGCATGTAAAGAAAGGCGTCATAGTAGAATCTGAATGAGCTGAACTTTCAGAGTCAACAAAACTCAGATCAATGCGGTTGGGTCGTGCCAGTTCTTATGTATTCCTTTGGGATATATTGTATTCCTGTACTATGGCCTCTGCCTAGTTTGGAATCAAACCGCCGCGTGTGAGATGTGTGGAGTTAATATTATTATTATCTACTTACATGAATTCAGACGTATTGCGTACATAGTGTACATTGCGTAATTTGCGTATGTATCAGTAATGAGGTTGTATATCCCGCTAAAATTTGAGTGTCGTAGACTCATAAACATTATGACCCTGCACAGTCGCGAGATATACAACCATAGAGAATATTTACTTGATATTAATGGACTCACTCCGCTCGCTCTGGCTAACGAGAACTGTAGCACTTAGTACTTATGATCGCAGCGAGGTATGGAAGAGCAAGGAGTTCCATCGTCGTTTGTATCGGGCCCTAAACGGGCCTCATGTAGATTTAAAAGCATTCACATCTTGACTACGGTTTAGTGACCTGTTCAAAGAAATCGAAGGTTTTGTCTTTGCATTTATGGACGAAGTTTTTATGACGAATAACTATTGGAAATATATCCTGAAAGATGGTACGGTTGACATCTGTCGGGCATGCCATGGTCCTGGTGAATAAATCAGTCATGTTATTTCTTGTTGTTCTCGTCTTGCCAACGTTGAGAATTTGCACAGGGACAACCAAATGACCAGGAGTGTACATCAACCTTAAATACAATCTTAAAACATTCCGGGATACTTTTTTTTTTAAAGACAACTCCCGTATTAGGAATATTCCTGTGTCGCGGAGGGCTTCACAAATATTCGAACAACGGACACAAAGAACACCCACTCAGGACAACTATTTGTGTAACACACAAATTTTTGTCCCGTGTGGGATTTGAACCCACAACACTCGGCGCGGCGTAGTGGCGAGGTGACCACTTAAACCATTGCGCCATCCGTGCAGTCGAATTATACTATATTACAGGCAGGTATGTGCCCGACCCAATTCTTGAAAATGGTCGAGTACCTATCCATTGTATTGGGATCAAACTATCATTACTGACAGAATTATTGCCAATAAACCTGATATAGTGGTGATGGTGATAGACCATCCACCATATCGCCATTCCTCATGACGAGAATCTCGTTGAAATTGAAAATCATAAACAAATAAAATATTTGAATTTGTCTCTATTCGGTGATCATTGTTCCGATATCTACTCAGGGATTAGGTAATAGCCAAGAGCTTCGACCAAATCTTAAGTGGCTCGCGTTAGACGGCTAGATCAAGGAACTGATGCAAAGAGACTGAGGCAGTTCTTCTCGACACGGCCCGCATAGTGAGGAGGTTCCTGTCTTTGAAGACCTAAACCACTCGTAAATCTATAAATATGTATATTTAGTTTGATTAATTAAGAAGAACACAAAGGATATAGTCTGCTCAATAAGTCAGTATACATGGGTAAGTTATAAGGTAATTGAAAAATAATTTATAGCAACACTGTGCAAGAATCATTGATGAATCAGTTTTGATACTTTATATAAATAAGGAATCCGATTTTAATAATAATAAAACTATGCAATCTTTGGAATGGATGTATGATTAGGTGGATCCGATCGAATGCTTCAGGACCGTTGAGAGGTGGTGGGCCTCTGCTTATCCCGCGAGGAAGTCGACTCGACGCGAAGATATCTTTGTGTACTTATTTATATTATGTATGGATTAAAAAATACTACATAAAAGCTAAGTAAACGGTACCTGCGAAATGTTCAAATTGGTTAAAATCTAAGGCTTAAGCCTGAAGATTTTAACCTATTTGAACATTTCCGTATCTTTTGGTTTGGCCGCATCTTTTGATTGCGTTGACTTAAGAGCTTGATTTTTACAACTTCAAGGGATCGCAGTCATAAGTATTTGGTATTAATTTCAACTTGATGGTCCACGGGTTCTTGAGAAAAAGGGTCTTGACAAACAGACAGACAGACGGATAACAAAGTGATCCTATAGGTTCCTCTTTTTCCTTTTGAGGAACGGAACCCTAACAATAAATTTATTATTTTATTATAATTTACTTCAATACGAAAAATATATTCCAAAAAAACCCTTCCGTCAACCAGGTGAATTCTTTAGAATCCCATAATTTTCCAACGAAACCAAATAAAAAAGATATTAGGTACATTCATATCGAACGAATTTCAGAACCTCATTTTTTTTTTTTCCGCTTCACGTAAAATGTCCCACGTGTCACTGAAAACTTAAAATGAAACTCAAGACGGGGTGGCAGTATTTTAACGTACATGTAACAAATAACATTGTAGAAAAAAGAAACAATATTAGATATGTCAAAACTATTTTAATTAAGTAATAACAATATGAACCTAGATATTTACAATCGTAAAAATAAACAAAACTACCTTGCTATTTTATTTCATAGTGATGAATCATAATAAAAATAGTTTATTTTACACACTCAAACGATTTATAAACTCACCATCACAAAATGACACATTTTAGTTTATATAAATTGAAGGGCCTGTATATTCAGTTTCTCTCTCTGTTATACTTTTAAACAAACCACTCTTGATATCGATAGCACGGCAAAAAATGTAATATCGACCAATACTATCGATAGTACTGTAATTAATACTATTGATACTATCGTTATCTAGCAATAGTATTTACTTAAGACGTTTGTTGTATTCTTTAATTCTTTACAATTGTCTATCGATACTTTAGATACCTAGTATTTTATGGTATCGATCTTATTGATATTTTTAAGCCTTGATGATACACCTTTGATTATTTGCATCTCAAATGGTTTTAAAATCTAAAATGGTATCAGTCTTATTGATAGTAAAGGTACTACGAACATTTGTGTATTATGAGATAATTTGACTGTTTAAAAATAGAGCCAAAGAGGTATATGCGTTTCATTTAATTTCATATGACAAAAAGTATCACGTTAAAGTAATCAAGAACAAACAAAACGAACGAGATGTGGCGAAAACGAAATAAGAACAGCTATTGACAGTATGGATGTGATCAACGACGAACACACCTGCTACGCAAATAGGTAGTATATTAAGGCCTAATATAATTGATAATTTGTAGCTCTACACACCCATTTTTTGCTATAGAGTCGAATCTTTCGAGTATCGATGATATTGGTAGTTCTATCGATGTAACCGATTTCCAAATCAAGTCATCGATAGTGGAACTATCAATTGAGGTATCATTTTTCACTAAATTGACCAAAGATATGATATTAAACACAGAGAACATATTATGTCCTGTCTGTTATTATGCGCAGCATAAGCTCACAAATGTTGATATTATTATGTCATTACAGTATATTTCTTAAGAAACAGCATTATGAAGTTAATTAATTAGTTTTCTCGAGCTCTAGGTAGGTACCTGAAAAACAGGCACGTCTAATACGAAGATATGTTCTCTAGCTACACAATGGTGTCGTTTCACATTTAACTGTTCTTCACATATTATTAGGACATTAACGTGATCTTAATTTCGTCTTTGTTTTAAGATCGCCTTTACCTCTGCTTAGCTATACTCTATTCATCCGTTTATTTTCTTTGTCGAGAAACTGTAAAAAAAGAACTGAACAAATGAAAGATGATACATACTAGACTAGCTGCGCCCCGCGGTTTCACCCGCGTAAGTCCCTCGTTAAGTTTTATTTTTTGTGAAAACTTCACATAAACCATCTACTAAATAGTCCGAACAAAGCCTAAACATTTGGTTTGGATAAGTGAGCCCGTTCTTGAGTTATAAAATTACAGCGAAAAGTGGCATTGATTTTTATACATACTAGACTAGATTCGTCATTAGAGGCCTTGTTATTTAAAATCGATTCGCATCATTTTTGGTCATAACTAATTGACAACCTATTCAACATCAAAAAGAAAATAAATAAGTTGACATAGTATAATCAGTGTTGTTCCGTTAGCTATAGTTTCCCTATCGATAACTGACCTTGAAAAATTGTAACTTTTTCGATAGTGCTATAGAAAATATCAATATTTTCAAGTGTCGATAGACAACATTAAGAACCTACTACTGCTAGAAATCGTTAGTAGAATATTATCGATAGTACCGAAAAATAATACTATTGATTGTAATATAATTAATACTATGAATACTATCGATAGTATCGATACTATTCATCTCTAATTATTTTATATGTCAATTGTCTAGCATAATATAGACAGTACTAGCAACCCGCCTCGACTTCGCACGGGTAGCAGAGACATCTTCAACAATCATCAACATATTTCAATCAATTTCGAACGACTTTTTTTAGAACGACTATCTATAGTACGACTGATATACAAGGCCACGATACTATCGCTATCGCATTAACACTATAGTCTATCAAATCTAAGAAGTACCGTTTGACAGTTCTGACAGACTGAAGAACGGGGTCAAAGAAATCGATTACTACAATATCCGATTCTTAAGAGATATCGATTTAATTTCTTTGTATTTATTATTTGATACTGTTTTACAGATTTATGTATGTTACTGTAAAAGCCCGTATATTGAAATAACTTAACTTTTACTAGTAAATCTTAGTAAATACTAAGACATTTACGTTGGTAAATACCAACGTAAATGTCAGAATTTTATAAGAGAGAAATATTTTTTCGGGCTTTTCAGTTCCATCCTAGTTAAATCTAACCGACATTGTGTGACAAATGATTTGGTTCTGGTACTCGCCAACCGCTGCCATTAATTGTTATGCACATGCATGAACAAAAAGCAATTCAGACTTTTACCATCAATAAATAACAAATAGGTTTTACTGGAAAATCTTAGGATTTACTAAATTTTCATTCTTTTTTTTTCTTAGATTTGGCACCATAAATATTGTGGTTGTTTACATAGGACATACTAAAAAACGCCTGAATTGAAATTAATAAGTTCGATTCCTCGTACATTTTGACGATTATTCTACAAGTAAATTTGAAGAGTCGCAACACTACAGCAAAGGACCTAACCACGTGACTTTGAAACGAATTCTATAAAAAGCTATTTATTGTATATATTGGTTTCTTTGCTTTCTGTAAAAGATTATAATTTAGTCATTAAGAATTGTACATCTTGTGATAAAATAAAAATAGCTTCATAATTACATGGTTTTCCGGAAAAGATTATTGAAGTTGTGTGAGTTACGCCTATACAAAGTTGTTTTCGGTTTCAAAAGTATGAAAACGTCAAACGATACTTCTTATTTTTAGATTTAATGGACTATAAGTATAATATTTAAATACCGAGATCGGGCATATATGTAATTTCTGTAAAAGTTAATGGCCTAACCAGGCAAAATATTACAGCCTGATCTTGGCGGGCTATCATTAGGATTAAGTTAGTAGTAGTAGCAACAGAAGCTAGTAGTATTTTCTCTAATTTGGACTTTTTAGCCGGGTGCTAATCCATTAATAGACGGCTTTGATCATTCTGATAACGATTAAAAGAATTTGAGACTTGGATTTCAAAACTTGCATTGGCTCCTGTTAAGTATATAGTTTATGAATTTTCGTAAACTCTTATATCATCATTTGCTGTTTGCGTATAATGGTTCAGGTTATCATTGTGTTATGATCACGATAATGATAGTACAGTTTCATGTGCGGCCGGCGTTGGAACTTCTCCCATTTGTGGCATAATATGTGATATTGCAACCCTTGTTTCATTGGCCATGCCCATCTCTCGCCGCAGTATTTCCTCAGTAACGGTATGAATTGATTTAAACTTTAAGTTGATACCATGCACTTTGTATACATGGTTATTAAGATTCACCTTATAGCTGAATGCAACATTGCATACCTGAAATTAAATAAAATAGTTTTAAAATAGCGTTTTGTGATAGACCAAAATACTCTACTACTCTAGATTGAGTAATAGAGTATTTAAGTTTGTGATCAGTGTTGACGATTTTCTCAACACATTGTTAATTTGCCAGCGTTTTCACCACAGGCGCTGTCAGTAATGCATGGAGAAACTTAATGACTTTGCAAGACACATAGACCAGAAAAGATTAGATTTAGTGGTTGGCTAGTAGTAGTCACAAGATTTGACATCATCAGAAATATACAATATATATATATATATATATGTTAATTTTTCGACTACTGACAGACCAATTTTCAATAAAATGTTCTCTATTTAATGTTAAAGACTTCAAGTAGAAGATTGTTTTTTATTGATATGAATAACTTTTTTTTATAGTAAATTTGTTATTTTTGAGAAGCGCCCCCAAAAATAAATAAGTAATTCATTAACCGTGTTTACAATATTTGGGGCGTCTCTCTCTCTGCTGAAGTATATTCTTCAAATAAATAAAAACGTACGGTCAACAGCCTATATTGTGACAGTGTGTCAAGTTATTATTATTATTAAAATAAATGGCAGTAATCACGAAGTGAGCCTACTGACCTCGCAAATATACGGCCTAGCACCAGTGTGGGTTAACATATGGTTCTGCAAATGGTGGCTTTGTGTGAACTTTTTACTGCAGAAGTCACAGTTGAATCTTTTGTCGCCTGTGTGTATTGTCATATGGCGGCGCAATCCTGCCATCTGGAAAGTGATAAGAAATATTTTGAAAGTTTTAAAACGCACCTGGCATGTGTATGGTCGCTCCCCGGTGTGCATTCGCTCGTGGTTTTGCAACTGATGTTTCGCGTTGAAGGACATTGTGCAAGTGTTACATTTGAACGGTTTGTAACCCGAATGTATGCGCAGGTGCCGATTCAGATCACAACGCTGAAAGACATCAATTGCACTTATTTTTTTATTGACTTTTGTAGTAACCCGTATGAGGTTACATACAATGTTATTAATCATATAACATTAAAATTCGCGTTTTGAAATTTCTGTGACCAGGTTTTTTGGTTTTATCAAGTACTAAATATTTCAAGCCATACTTACCGCAATAAACCTCTTGGAGCAAAGATTGCATGAAAATGGTCTCTCTCCTTTATGAATTAAGTTGTGCCTGAAGAATACAATAAGTGATTAAATAAATGAACTACTTTAACATTAATACTTCAGATCCTTTTTTGTTGTCTGTCTGTTTGTTGTTTTGTTTTATTATCACAAAATATTGCTCATGATCATAATG
Organism: Euplagia quadripunctaria; assembly: GCA_963859945.1. Taxonomy (NCBI): domain Eukaryota; kingdom Metazoa; phylum Arthropoda; class Insecta; order Lepidoptera; family Erebidae; genus Euplagia; species Euplagia quadripunctaria. The sequence goes on along the minus strand of OY982562.1, from coordinate 12,918,288 downwards.
TTACTCACCTAACCAAAGATTTCTGACTGTAAAACCCAGCACCACATATTTCACAGATGTGGTCTTTAATTCCAGTATGCTGTTTAGCATGGACCATCAAATTACTTTTCTGTGCAAAAGATCTTGGGCATTGAGCACAGGTATACCTCTTTTTCTCTGTATAAATAGGAAAATAAATAATATAGTGCCAACGTAGGTCGAAAATCTAGTGTCAACTGATGATGTCTAAATTGAAAATAATTGTAACTTTAGACTATTTCCACTAATTGACTGTACTGTCTTTTTTTAGTGCAATACAAACAATTGCAAGACAACTTTATTTAACACTTTCTGTTTAAAAATTCTGCTTTCAAAAGAAGACAGAAAATCGTGTTAGAAATAACTAAACAAAAAGAAAGAAATTTGCAAAATCCTCGTGTCTACTAATATAAATACATAAATATTATAATTTTATTTAGTTATAATTTTATTTAGTTATAAGTTTATTTAGGTATTATTTTATTTAGTTATAATTATAATTAGTTTCTCAATGTTTCTTAAAAATATTTACATCATCCATATCTTATCCCCCCCTTTTTATCGTATTAGTGATCAATTATAATCAGTTCATCAGTAAGTATATACATGTATATGTAAAATACCTTGATGAGTTGCTATGTGGTTGCCAAGTGTATAAGTGAGTATGCCACATACTGGACATACAAGCTTTTCCCTTTGTTTTGAACCAGCTGACCTCACCATTCTCACAGGCTTTTCACGACGTCCTGTTTTGCTAGAATCAGATGAACTAGGCATTTTTGATTTATACCCAGGGTGAACTTTTAATACTGTTGCATCCTTTGGTCTTTTTAATAATATTGGTGCGCCTCTAGAGCCATTCTTTAAAATTGGATCTAAAAAATTAATTTATATTTCTTAGAAACTTGTTGAGATAATTTATGAAATAAATTATTTTTAAAGTAATTACTACTTCAGTAGATACTAACAAATATAATGTTACTTACAGCAAGTAATGGTCGTAGATTTTGTTTTGTTTTCGTCCCTAGATCTACCAGAATCAATGGAATAGTCATCTTTGAGTTTTTTAACAACTTTTACTTTCCTGACAAGGGCTTTTCCTTTAAAAACTTTAATATCGGACAGTTTAGGTTTTTTGAATTTAGTTTTTGGCTTCTCCACTGGTGGCACATAGTCATCATCATCATCATCTTGAAATACGTCATCATCTAAATATTCAGCCTAAAATGAAGGGCTTAAGATTAATAAAATATTAAAATACGTAGTTCTAGTTTATACATAAATACTATTCTGAAATATTACTTGATATCTACGAACATGTAAAGAAATGTAAACAAGGTTTAAAAACTACACTAAGGGAACTGGTAACTTTTGTGGTCCAGTTTCCTTAAACTGGACCACAAAAGTTACCATGGTCCAGTTCATAATTAGTAATAGTTTGAAATAACTAAAATAACACCCGTAATAGCAAAACCGAATTATAAAGTAGTTTTCTTTATTGTTCGTAATTTTTAATTTGAACGGTAACCATGTTTCTTCTGTTTTTGCAACATTGGACTTACAAGTTTCATCACTTCACCACCTCTGAGGACACGATTATGTTACAACATCATGATTATAACTTGACGCATCTCACACACGGCTGTCTGATCCCAAACTAGGCAGAACCTGTACTATGGTAACCAGACTGCTGATAAACATACCTATATATTTCTAAATACATACATATTATAGATAAATTACACCCAGATACAACAAAAAATGATCATGCTTATCACACATTTATTTGACCTGGATGGGAATCGAACCCACAACCTTTGGTTCAGCACTTAGGGTCACTAACCAATAGACCAACAAGCTAGTCTAAAGATTATTTAAAAGTCGTACTAACTAAAATCACACACTCTCATAGCGATTGCCGGCAGAGGCATTATAAACGCACCAACGGCTACTCAGTTACAACATCCTCCAGTACCTGGTCACTATTGCTTGCGAGTCCGTCTGCTTGGAGGTGAGCAAACCCTCCTTTCCGAGGACAACATCGGCCAATGCAAAAGCTATTTCTTATTAATATAGTAAAAAAAACCTTAGGAATTATTAAACAAACATCTGTAGCTATTATACACTTCATAAGCCCAAAAGGTGTCTGGAAAAGAGTCCCGAGAGTAGTACGACCTCTACTTGTGGTACAGATACACAGTATATACATGTACATATACAGCGGTAAAATATTTTTAATTTGCCACTTACCTCTAGATCATTTTTTACATAATCAGTCTTTGTTGTTTTCCAAGTTAATTGCACCTCTTCTGAATTATCAACTTTTGGTTCTTCCTCAGCATTGGGGTCAACTTTTCTTATGATTGTGTTAGCAATAACTATATCTTTACCATCCATAGTCTCCACAGGTTTGGAACCCTCCGGCACTTCAATATCCATTTCCCATGTTGGTTCAGACTTTACATTCAAAGGACCAATCTCACTTTTGATATCAGTAAAAGAATCAAATGCTATTTTTTTCGTAGGTATATTCTCTTTTTCTTTTGCCAATATTTTTCTCAGCTTTTTATCAGACCTATATGAAAGAGATATTATTTTATTTATGCATTTAAGATTTGTATTATCACTTTAAAATGACTATCCAGATTTAATAGTTTTCACTAGATTAATATGCAATTCATCCTTATTTTAAAAACTTGAAAATTAATGGACTTTTTAGTGCAGCATTTAAATGTAAAGACAAAAATTTATATTTATAATTTGTGAGGAACAACACCATAAGAGACATTTCATTACTCTGAAATTATAATGTATACAGTAAAAATTGTTCTCAATACACCCTAAACTAACATTTAGAATCAAAGTTGGCAAAGTTGCTTTCAAAAGTATTTCGAGAATACTTTCCTTGGACTGAAAATCATTTGGGCGTGTCATGCACAAGGATATTTTTATTAAAAATTTATACCAAAATCAGGTAAAAGTGGCTACACAAATGCTTATTTATAGACCATTGAACCTAACTTCCTATGTCTTGATAACTTTGGAAAGGCTGTGTGAAAACGAACTGAGGGAGTAATACTAATTCTACTAATAAAAATTTTGGGCTAGGCCAAGCTTACAATTCTAGACCTTATCAAACATAATCTAAACAGAAAACTGCTATATATTTCCTTCAAACCACATAATGACTAATACAGATTGTGATAGACATGCTCTTGCATATAAAACATACTATAATATAATAACTTGACACATTTCACACATGGCCGTCTGATCCCAAACTAGGCAGAGCCTGTACTATGGTAACCAGACTGCTTATAAACATTCATATTATAGATAAATTACACCCAGACAGCAAATGATCATGCTTATCACACATTTATTTAACCTGGGTGGGAATCCAACCCATGACAACTGGCTCAGCAGTCAGGATCACTAACCACTAAACCAACAGTATTATACATATACATAGTGTACTCTTGGAAATTTAGCTTAAAATATCTTCTAGCACATATAAAACCATGTTTAACAAGAATATTTATTTAGTACTAGCTGTTGTCCGCAACTTCATTTGCTTGGAAATTTTAGTGAAATCGATTACACAGGAACCATACATTTTTACCAATGTTTTAGACTATGTGCTATTTCAGACTAGAATCTATCTCTGTGCCAAACTTCATCCAGATCCGTTCAGCCGTTTTTGTGCGAAAGGGTAACATACATCCTCACAAACTTTCACATTTATAACATTAGTAGGATTATAGTAAGATGGCTTTAAACAGTAAGCCCATACATATTAAGTGATTTTGTTTTATAGTTTTTCACTGTAGATAAACACTGGTAAAAATTGTTATTATTTTAAATATTAATAATATGGATATCTATTCTTTTCATCATTTATGCAGCCAAATCCAAGCCTTTACAAAGCCAAAACTTAAATCTTTTAAAAGTTAAAGTGAATTTTACAGCAACATAAATAATGGTGTAAAATGCAGATTTAAAGTATTCACAAATAGAAAATAGAAAACAAATTATAACTGTCTTAGATTTGACATTATATTGTTGACTAATATTACCTTTCAGCCACAGTTTTAAGTAAATATGCCTTTTCCAAAGTAGTGCAGCATTTGAGGCATATCTTTTCTGGTAAACCATCATTGGAAAACACCTGGAATTATTTACATACAATCTATGTTATATACAAAGGCCAAATATAAACAGAAATCATTTATACATACCAGTACTTGCAGGAAACTCTATTACTAGAAACGGATTAACATACGAATTCTGCCGCCGTTATCGGTTATCGTTAAATAGTTCGGTCCGACACTATGCCATTATGTTTATTTATCAAGGAACATTAGGGCTATAGATCCGGGTTTAGTTTAAATAGAATAGAGTCGCATTTCAAACCTACCTTAACATCGGCAATAGCTGTAAGCATTTCAGCATAATTACCAGATAACTTGTATCTGAATAGAGGACAAAGTGGTTTTTTGTTAGTCAAGCATATACGACAAGACTTCATGTCGATAGTATCAATTGGATCCAACATTATCCAAAACTAAAGTGATGGAGTAGTCCGTTTCTGTATCGAAGAGTGCACTTCACTTTTCCTGTGAATAATATTTAGGGATTGCCTGCCTGGTACGATTTTATTTTATTATCAATCTCTTCATCACCTCACTATGATACCACAGACAATGAAAAGGAAAGAGTAGTGCGTCGTTATGTGGGGCTGCCAATTATTTAATATATATTTATTCTAGAATTTTCGTGAAAGTAAACCAGAATAAAGGCAAAACAAACAAACTTTTGTATATCAATAACTTAATAGACATTGTTTTTTTAAATTGATTTATTGATATTGAGGCTTCCTGAGTTTCAGGGAATTAGAAGTGATTGCAAATTAGAGGACATTTCTTTTGGGCCTTGGGTAGTACGCATGCGCAAAAACAAAAATTATAGGAAACACTGTATACTTATACTCTATCACATTTTCTCGCAGGCTAAATCCTATTTATGAAAATGTTTGTCTTTTCGGCGTCGCTTTTTGGTTTCATCGAATTTTCAAACCACAACGATTCTAAAGAAGTTTCGCTTCAAATTTGTGAGTGAATAAATCAAATGTATATTATGTTAATGTAGATATGCCCTCATGATTCTGATATTTTACAATGACTAAGTCATTTTTTCGAAATATAAAAATTGTTTGGTAAGTGTTAGTAGATATCATGTATCAATACGAGAAATGGCATAAAAATGTATTAGTAGGTAATACTATTCGTATACTCTATACGCTCAACGCTTATAACCTATCAGAAGCAGTGGCGTAGCAAAAGGGGGGGCGGCGGGGGCGGGCCGCACTGGGTGTCACCTTTTTTGGGGTGACACCCACCCGGTCTCTCAACTTTAAGAACAATGTACAAACAAAAAAAAATCGCTTGCACAACAATTTTTTTTTCGGGGATTCCTCCCCTAGCACTAGCTCAGCTCTATGTATAATTCGGGGATTTCTGCAAAAGAGCCTGACGCTGTCGTGGGGGATTCCCCGTCCCATACTCGCGATCTTTGACGTCTCAGTTGCAACGACGTAGAGACGATTTTTTCTTTTTTTTCCGCCTTCACTAGCCGTTGGGAAGTGCTTATGAAACACAGCAAATTATCTGTTAAAAGACTCTCAACAACGCGTTAGAGTGCTCATTACCGTGCAGTAAAAGCACTAGCAGAGAATTTTAAAGGACTTGTAGACGCAATTGAGGAGTTGTGTGATGGACGAGAAAATGTAGACACCAGAGGTGCTGCACAAAACCTCATGCCTGCTGTGTGCAATTACACTTTTTTATGTTATCTTTTCTTCTGGTATGATGTTCTTCGGGAAACAAATGCTGCACAGATTGCATTGCAAAGTAAAGGCTTGACTGTTGACGAAACTGCTACAAAAATAGAGGCACTTCGTTTTTATATCGAAGAAAAACGGGATCACATTGTGGAAGAGGGAATAGACATTGCAACAAAAAAATCAGAAGACTACGATATTCCAACAGAAAAACGACTTCGGCGTAAAAAACGGATGGTTGGTGAGATGGCCAGCGATGCAGGACTCACACTGAAAGAGGAACTTCAAAAAGATATGTTGGAATGTCTTGACCGATTCAGAGTTGAACTCCAAATAATATCGAAGTCTCTTCAAGATGTAGCTTCATTGTTCGAGATCGTACAAACTAATGCTTTGCTTTTGGCGAATACTGAAGCACTGAAATTAGCTATATCTAAATTTACTGATTTTTATGATGAGGTCTCAGAAACCGAATTACTTTTGGAGATACCAAGACTGCGAAGACACTTTAAAGCCGCTAATGTTACGGTTACTGATTGGGTGTCTCTAGATTTTTTAAAGTTTATTGTAGAATGGGATTTTACAGAATCTCTTCCAAATCTTATGATTGCACTGAAATTATTCATGACGGTTTGCGTGTCCGTAGCTTCATGTGAGAGGAGTTTCAGTAAATTAAAATTAATAAAAAACTATTTGCGGGCAATAATGACCCAATCGCGGCTTAGCAATCTTGGTATAGCCATCGAACACGAGGCAATACAAAATATAAATTTCTATAAAGTTATTGCTGAGTTTTGCAGCTGTCAAAGCTAGAAAGAAGAAATTTTAATTGTATAACAATTCCTTTTCTGTCTTATTATTGTGTTTTGTTATTTCTTCAATATTATAAATAATAAATGATCCATGTCCTTTATCATATAAAATTTATTGCTTTTTACTTTCGATGGGGTGACACCACCAACTTCCGCACCGGGTGCCACCCAAGGTAGCTACGCCACTGATCAGAAGAGAGTACTTAGTAACTCGGATGACTCATTAACTGTTTGTAAGTACAATGTTTGCTCTTATGCCAGGCGTGAGGTAGCACACTTATTTATGAAAGTGAAAATAATCCTAGGTAACAAAATAAACTACCTGGGGTAATATCATAACGGCTCATAGAATGAACTTCTTTTTTAAATCTGTTGTGGAAAACGTGATTTGACCTTGGCTTGTATACAGAGTTCTGGAATCTTCTGGAGTCGACAAATCCTGTTTGGATCTACTGACTTTGATTTTGTTTTTTTTTATTCCGGCCATTGTCATATTGTAAAAATTAATATTTATAATGTTCGAAGTAAAATGGGACGCGACGGAACCATTCGTGTTAAGTCCCAGTCACCGTCCCAATTTTTTACCTGGCTATTATTTTTTTATAATTAGAAATCTGTTTCGTATTTTTATATGTGCAAGTTTTTAATACTCTATTATGTACAAAACCAAATAAACATTTTATAATACAAAAGATTATGTTATGTTTTATGTTCATTAAAATAATACGCTGATAACAAATACCCAAAAATAAAATACGGCTGCAGTGTGTAATTTCTTTTATATTTATTTAATAAGATGTTAGGGATATGCAATCTGAACCAATTTTGTTTCCTATTTTATCCTCGATTAAAGTACTACGAAACCCTAATAAGTAATTAGGACTCCTTGATTTTGTAAAATTTTTCAGTCACGATAAACTTTGCCAGACATAGGTGACTCTAAGAGGTTTTCGGTGTCAGCTGTTAGGGGTAGCTGACCCGATGAGTTGCTGTGTATGTACTTGCCCTAAGGGTCAGGGTACCTACTTAACCGGCCCAGCTGATATCAGCCTTTGCACCGTAGTTAAGTGGGTATCACTTGTAGCAAGGAGAGGTAGGTACTTTGGACTATTCTAGAACGACCAAGCTGTGAGCTTTTGATCCGTAGCTAGTATGAAGTGAAACACCAGGGAAGGTTGGAATCGAACTTATATTTGAAGAAATTTATGCTAGTTACATTACAATTTTGGTCACACAAGTTGTATACATCATATTCCGTACAATACGTGGATTGACAAATCAGACAACTTACACTATATTTACAATGTCTTTTGGTAAACGACCATCACATTGCGTTGTTTGCTTACGCGACCTATCGCTGGCTGTGTAACATTTTACTTTTAACCAAATTATTTCGCGCTCCACATTGCACTTTCTGTAATCTATACCTAAATTCTTGAAGATAACTTTCAGTACTATACAGCGTGTAAGTTTGAGCTACGCAAAAAACTTACAAAAACCTCTTTCTGTTTATACTTATCACAATACAAAAGTCACTTCACCATAAAAATGCGAGATTCAGGATTTATGGTCATTAGTTTCATTTGGCGCTACACAATTTACGCGGTATTCTTTTTTTATGGTACGGTGAACGACCTTCCGCGTTCATGTCATGTATTGCTGTTCATGCATAAATGTTGTTTAATTGATTTGCAGTTTTTGGCCGTATAGGGATTCTTTTTCTGTAAAATGTTCTGATTTCTCATTGTGATATCACAATTAACAAAAAAAAAATTAAAAAAATGATGAATTTTCATTTAGAAAATTCCAATGATTTTCGACTCCGAATGATGGTCTGTTTACATTATTTCAATATTCGGTACGGTTTCTTAGACCCTGTATAAAGGTTCTACAGTACAATTTTCTAAATTACTAGGGATGTTACATATCTTACCAAATATGCAAATACCTTACCTACCTACTTACCAATGATGACACGTTGGTCACAGCCCGGGGTGTAAACTTTCAGGAGGCGATGGGCCTGGCTACCAGGTGAGCCTCTTTGGTAGTCGGGCGCATTGAGGCGCTGGGCTCATGGGTCGCCCTGGATAGGACGGTGGCCCTTTTATTCCATGGGTGTTACCGGCCGTCATACGCTCCATGGCTGGTAGCGACAGGAATTTTACCGCGGTCGCAACCTTCTGTGAGGAAGTCATCTCACAGAAGTAGGGCGTGGAAAGGGTCCGGGAGGACGACCTCCACTCGGACTTAATTCACCGCCGGAGAACCGGGTTTCGGAAGCGCGCTTACCAGGGCCTCATGTCACCCTGAGTGTGGCCGCGGGGGGACGGGACGGGTTTTCGCCTTCACTCTCTATAGTGGTCCCCCGCGACGTCGCCTAATTGAGAGATTTCTTTTTTACCCGGAGGTGGCGCCCGCGCTTTTGGGGGCAGGTGCCAGGGGGGGTCCGCATGTCTTAATAAGCTGTTCCCGGATCCCTCCTATCCTATTTCAGGCGCAGTACGGCACATCGTGTGGTTTTAGTCGGTTCGATTCCGACACACCGCCCACCGAAAACTCCGGTGGGGTGACGGCCCGAGTGATGATAATATTATTGCAGTTTATGCATACGAAGTGACTTTCAAAAAGAAGATTTAAAGATTATTTGTCAGATTTTTATCTACACATTGAAATCACTGTTTTGGAAAAGCAAAAATTGTGGGTAAAATTGGAATTTTCTATAGGTGTCCAAACCAAATGTAACCAGCGACAATCTAAACTTAGAAAAAAATACATCAGGAAGGAATACTTACTTGTCAAAGTTTATGTCAAGTCAAATGTGTGATGTTGGTGCGTGAAGAAAACACGACTGAATTACGGTTAATTTTATGACCTATGTCTAATTAATGTAGATATTACTGAAAGTATTTATGTCTCTACACGTTGCAGTAACTTATGAACTCTCATTACTTTCACAAACTGTAACGCAAAAAATGTTATAATGGCTACCTTGCAAGAAAATTGGTTTAGTCGCAGGAAAGGTAAATATTTGCAATTTTTTAAAGTATTCATCTTAATTATTTTGGAATAATAATGTATGTTCATTTTTTAATAACATTAATTATTAGGTAATGTTTACGTAAACCTAAAAGGATTACCACCATTTAAAAAGCGCATTGTACATTGCAGGTAAACAGAGCGATTTATATAAATTGGATACTAAGAATAAAACACCCGAAGAGAACATTAAAGATATCATACAAGGTTTATACGTCAAGAAATCATTCCACAATGATACTTCTCCCACCAACAAAAATAACCCTATGGAGCTTAAATTAGGATTAAGAGGCATGCAGAAAACTAGCTCTGATAGTCGTAGACTGTCCTACTTGAATGCCTTTGTCACACTCTTATGTAAAGAAGATAGAAGTAATTTGGGCTTTACACCTGATGAATTAATGACCTGGTAAGCTACACACAACTGGATATACATTAAAATTTAACTGTGAATTTAACTTACTATTAGTTGTTAATACAAGTTATACAAGGCTTTTTATATAAATTTTTATAATTTTTCAGTATTCGAGTCAATCTTGTGGATGAATCTATGGTAATCAGGGCATCAGGTCTCAGAGTCTTGCGTTACCTGATTAAGACAGAAAGTGATGTGGCAACTTTCAACAACTTGAAGTTACCATACTTAGTTATAAGGTAACATTGTCCAATACTTCTAATTATCTTTTTCTTTTGTGTTTCTTTTGATTTCTTTAAGTTATAATAGGCTACCTGCGTCCTGCGGTTTCAGCCGAGTAAGTCCCGATGGCGTGGGAATATCGGGATAAAAAGTAGCCTATGTGGTAATCCAGGTGTCCAGCTATCTACATGCCAAGTTTCATCGCAATTGGTTCGGTAGTTTTTGCCTAAAAAAGCAACAAACATCCATAATCACTTCCCATCACCATCTTCACAAACATTTATGTTTATAATATTAGTAGGATCTAATTATGGTATAATTTTTTTAGTTTTGGTATTGTGTCATTATTTATAGTTTTGCTATTGCTGGACTACCATGACATATAATATTTATGCATATATAATTTAAAACCAATGTGTTTAAAGATAGTTAATTGTTTGATGTAAACTATTGTATGTATTTGAGTTCAATTCAAGTAAAGTATGTTACTGTAAATGCCTGCACAACGGTGAATCTTAAGCTGAGCCAGTAAAACAATGATTTGACATTTTAAATTTTTACCCTAAGGTTTACTGGTAAAAGGCCAAGTTTTTGTGATCATTGCCTTTCAGATACTAATTCTAAATACCACAGTAGCTCTTCACGTTGTTACATTAGAGACAGAAATATGAGTTTGTTTGTTAAGTTTTCACACCGTAATTATTCAACAGAACCGTCATGAAATTTTGAATATGTGTTGTCACGGGTACAGAAAAAGACATAGGGTACCTTTCTTCCTATACTTGAACTAATTGAAAAAAAATTACATTGATGCAAGCAAAACCACAAGCAGCCTACTACCCAAACATTAAAAAAATACTGTTTGTTTTAGTTTAGCCAGTGTAAGCATTATAAGTTTGTGAAAAGAATATTTCTTTTTGGTTATTCCTTTTCACTATTATAGACTATTTTGGCATTTTTTGAAAAAGTAGTTGAATTAAAGATAACATTGCTTTTCGCCGAGTAAGTGAGGTTACCGGAGGGACTTACCCTTCCCACCCTCCGCGTCTTTCTCCCTTCCCCTACTATCACATTAAAGGCCGGTAAGGTGCCCATGGGCGGCGGTAGTCATTTACCATCAGGTGACCCGTCTGCTTGTTTGCCCCCTATACCATAAGAAAAAGAAAACCTATTCTACTACTACTTTTCCATAATTAAAATTTTCTTTATAATGATATTTAAATACATGTTTGGTTTTGACTGATAGGTCAATTGTTATAAGTAATTGAGGAATAACAGAGATTTTTTAGTAATAATTTACAATTGGAGAGCTCACACATCCCAGCAACAGCTAGTTCGAGTTACATGTATGCAACCCTCAAGCTATTGCTTACACAACCGAATCTATCCATATAAGCAATATCCCTTTCGTTCCATTGCTTGTATCTGTAAAATTTGAAGTATGTTGAAAGGAAAAGGGATGTAATAAAAATTATTGATTTATTCAATTTCCTATTTTTAATTTTTCAAAGTGCCTGGTTCCTTATTACGTCAGTGGGTCTAAATTATCACTGGCGAAATGTATGTGTGAAATGTAAATATAAAGCGCAATAAACAAACTCAAATTCGCATTTCTAATTTAGTTATTATTACGATTAGAATCAAATTTAGTTGTAACAATATGGAGAGCTTTGACTTATTTAGAATTTTGAAGTCGTCATGTCTGCTTTTTTGACATTTACTACGCGTTAAAACCTAAGATTTACCGACTGAATGGTGGTAAAATTCATCGCAAAACATTTCGGACCTATACCATTAAGAGTTGGTAAATTATTTATTATTATTTAGAAAAAAGACAACTCCCGCATTAGGAATTACTCCTGTATACGCGGGGGACTTTACAAATATAGAAACAACGGACACAAAGAACACCCAGACTCAGGTGGGAATCGAACCCACGACCTATAAGCATAGCGGTCAGGGTCACTAACCACTAGACCAACAGGTCAGTCAATCTTAGGTTTACTGGCAATTCTTAAAATTTACAGTAGTGCATGCTTTTACAGTAACATATACATGATATTCTGGCCATCCGAGGCCTGGTAGACCAGCCATTGCCTTGTCTTGCAAATAAATAATTAAGCCTATGCACTGATGTTCTTTTTTAATTCATTAATTATTAAAAATTAAATTAATAATTAATAAATTAAGCTGCATTTTAAAACATCTGGATCTCATTAATCAATCGTATAGATGTAGGTCAAAGTATCAACACTCTTTTGGGTTGTACAACCAAAACTTACTGGTGACTTAGATGTGAAAAGTGATGTATCTGATTAAGAGAACACTTGTTTCTAAACTTTCGCTACTTCAATCAAAATATTGTTGGGTAAATAAAAAGGTATTATTTGTACTTTATAAATATTACAACATGAAATCCAAATTTTTACATTTATGGCCTTCGTAGCAGAATATTATTAGGGTTCCGTACCTCAAAAGCTAAAAAAAGGTACCCTTATAAGATCACTCTCTAGTCCGTCTCTCCGTGGTTCACCACCGATTTTCTCAGGAACGGGTGGACCTAGCAAGTTGAAATTTATACCAGATACTGATTCCCAAAACATTAGCACAATATCGTAATCTTAAAGTATCACAATCGCACATCATCATATTCTTATAACATTATATTCGTGTTTTATTACATTTTCTTATCTGTGTGTACTGTTAATAACAAAATTGATTGTGTAACAGTGCATTAAAAATTCAATAGGTAAAATCAACATAGACACTAAACGTCCTTTTAGAGTGCGTTAGGATGATGGGCGGCGGCTGCACGCCCGACCCGCGTCGTCCGCCTGTATAGTGTTCACATGGCGAGCGTTTTACGGGCGTTGACCGCGCAGTGTCGCAGTGCAGTTCGAATTCTGTATTCGTTGAAGATGGACATAAAAACAGCCTTGTGTTGGGTAATTTTATATCGACGTCAGAAACAGCAACACAAGAAGAGACGGCAATATTGGGTTTCATCCATTTTAACATCCAGACTTACTGAAAGCCACTTTATAACTTAATATCCTTAACTTAGGCTACATGAAACGAAACTCAGTTAAGGCTTAGTAAAATTTCACAAATGTAACTATGACAAATTAGAAATCTATCTAAAATACTCAGTATTTTTCGTTATCAATCGAAAAGTCGATATAATACGCATGCATTTGTCAAGTCGAAAATGTATGTTTCTATTGAAACTTCGGAATAAAGATTGGAAGACTTCATCCAACACATCCGAGAATTCATCAAACACTTTCCGAGATTTGCGGAAAGAAACATACGGAAGCTAAATAAAAGCTTTTTATATGTACGTATAGATTGATTTTTTCATCTATAAAAGTATTGAATTAATATTTAAAATTTGAAATTTTGATGTGAAATAAAAATAAAAGTAAGTAGTAGTGCTTTTGGCATTTCTTGGATGTTTTTCTTCTTTAGTTTTATAAACTGCATAAAATGAAGTGTCACCGAAATCATGCTTGCTTGCTGCTTGGTCCCTGTACCCTATAGAGGTGGGACGTTATTTAAAAAAAAATTATATCTTAATACTTACTTATATTTAAAAATGTAATTTATGCATGCATGATTTAACTTGTGTTACGGGTACCATTGCAGTTCTTCTCTCATTCTATACTACATAGACTTATAAGCTCGTATGACTTACTGTATATTTCGTTGAAAACTGTACTTTGGATATCATAAGGATGTTGTGTTTTGCGAATTTGGTATTATGACGTTATGATATTTTACTAATACGATGTTTTGGGAATGTGATAATTTGCGATTATGGTGTTTTGAGATTATGTTTTTTGCGAACATCGTATTTTGAGAAAATGATATTCCGCCACGAAAGCCATTTATTGTGTGTTTGAAGTAATATTATCGAACTTTATTTTTTGTATTTTATTTTCTTCTTATAAGTATAGATGTGTTCATTTGTTTGCGCAGATCAATGGATTTGATGCTACGTAATGAAGACGAACGTGCTCAGGCCATACGCGTGGTCCGTCGCGTAGTGGCTGTGGTAGGTGCCGCAGGTCAACCTATGCGACGCCACCGAGCCGCGTATGTAGACCACGGTCTACTGCGATGTTTAGCTGCTGTAGCAAGAGCTAGTGCTAGTGCTGGAGATGGTACTGGAGATAGACTTTCAAGGCCAGCCATTGCAACATTAGCCGAGATTTGTATGAACTTTTTTAAATTTGTTCACTTACTGTATAAGGTTCTTTGCATTCATACTTACACAGAAGACACAGAATCTAGATACTAGCCTAGAAATAGGGTTTAAATTATAATAGCACAAAGCTCAGACTGTACCTAGGTCAAATAACTGAATAATGCCCAAAAGCAAAATTCACCCATATCAAAGTTTTTGTACTTTTAGTTATTTATTTATTGGGATTGCCAACAAATGATACACGTAACTAATATGACAAAAGAAATGAAATTACAAAAACATGCCTTATGCTCATTCAATTATAGGCAACCACAACTAACAGAAACATAACTTGTACCCCTAAATTAAATTATAGTAAAATTACAGCATACTTACAAACTAAAAAAATAAACTATTTAAAAATATATATATTTAAAAAACTAAAAAATTAGTTATGGCAACTGATCATTTTATAATCCCTTCACTATGGATTTTGGAGACTGTTAATGAAATTTTTGGACATATTCCAACATTTTTGATTTAATAACACAAAACTGAACACTGAACCCTTACGTTGTCCTTCGTAAACCACTTTGCTTTTGCTACCAGGACAATTTCCTGGAATGAGAAATGTATTTTCAGCAAGCAGCATAAGATGCCTGCATAGATTTTAAAGAGGACTTCTACCTAAGACGGCAAATTCGAACTACAAACTTTTTACTTGTAGAAATATCAGGTTGCCATTCTTTTATACGAGTCCACTTGGAAGAGGTAGTTCTCCTCATCTCACGGGAAGAGGTACGAGACACGTGCAAGCTTCCCACTGTAGTGTGTGTAGGTGATTTTCTACAAAGATGTGCTCCCTGCAGTCCCGGATAAAATGACACGCGATCCCAAATGCAAGCCACTTCTACCGCGGCAAAACATTAGCTTGACACATATACTAACAAAAACTAAGGAAATAGAAAAAGCGTTGTCATATCCCTTTTAGTATTGGGAATAGGTTTTATAGCCAAACAGACCTGAGTCTTATAGATCTGTAATGTTTTTAACGTTACATTCAGACTTGGAACAATGTTGAAGTCAAGACATTCAAGGCGGTGACTGTTATCAAGGTGATTAGTATACATATAGAATGGCTTCGCCATACGTGCTGTCAAAGTTCAATTTCAGTGCATTACGTAAAACTTTTAACTTTGTTTTAGATATATTTTTAATAAGATTTTTTTGAAGATAAATAAAATATTTAAACACATTAAAAAAGTGATATTTTGTTGTACAGGCGTCCTAAACACTGACATGTTTATATCATGCGGTGGGGTGACTGCTGTGACTCGTCAGCTGGCGGAATGTGCAACTCCTCGTATGGCTGAAGCACTGTGTGGCGTCTTGCTGCACGCCCTGAACGATCCCGTGTCACGACGCTCTGCGCGCATCGATTTGATGTGCCTCAGTTCACCTTACTGTGATTTTCATTTCCGTCCAGCTGGTACTGAAACTAGCAGGTAAGGCTATTTTAATGTGATTTAACTAAAAAATACAACAAAATTATAAACCATTATTGAAATAATTCTCTTCGCAGGCTATAATCTCGAATGCAAAATACAGGGCGACTACAATCTTTTGGGCGTGACTAAAATCAGAAACGATTGTAACAAGATACTTTTTTTATGCATTTACCTCATTCTCGTACATGTCTTTCCCTTCTATTTCAGACATTCTTGGTTCCACTTTTGTCAAATTCACATTTTTTTTTTAAATCTTTATTTAATTTAATACGGGGTTTTTATCCACAAGGATACGCCAACCCCATCGTACCCTATCATACACAACACAACATTACCTTAATATTTTCTAGATAAAAGGGAATTATTGATGATTGGTGTGGCAGACTTCAACCAAAGCACACAACCGCATTGCAATTTCCGACTTTGGATTCGCCAAAATGCTTTGAACAAGCCCAACATCCAAAATATTTAATTTAAATTGTCTAATCAATAATTCCCTTTCATTCCTGTTCCTGACACAATCCATCAGCAAATGCTGCACATCTTCAATTTTGCCACATTCACATAGAATCATCACTTTATACGACGTCTTATCATTTATATTAACTGTGTGTAGGCAAATATACATTGACGGACCCCAAATAACTGGAATCACTTAAGATAACTGGGCTCCGCGCGTATCTGTATGATCATGTTGCGTTTTAAATGTTGTTTTGTTATACAGAGGGTTGATTATAAACTTTACCATATGTATGTCTTCATGTCTGATTACTCACTTTCATTTGTCCAGGGATGAACGTGAGATGCGGTTCACATGTAGTCGCTTAGCTCTACTATGCGTGCTGCGCAGTTGGCCTGGCTTGCTACACTTTTGTCATCCCGGCGGTCCGGGCGGGCTAAGAGCTTTAGTTGACGCTTTACATTTACCGCGATTAGAGGTTCGAGTGAGTAACCATTTTCTACTTGCAACTATGTTTCTACTTGCGTTTTGTGTGAACGTTTTACATTTAGTTATTATTTCCAGAAAGCAATATTGGACCTTTTGTACGAACTAGTAGGATTACCACAGCCAGAATGGACAGATGAAATTTCTGTAGCCTTGAATGCAGTTGATCCATCTGACTTTCAAGTGAGTGCTTTGTTTTTTTTTCACAGTTCAGTTTTTAAAGTGACACACATTATTTTGAAAACATTTTGTCAATATGGAAACACTAATTTATGTGTATACTAACAGCGCCCCGCGGTTTCACCCGCGTAAGTCCCGATCCCGTGGGAATATCGGGATAAAAAGTAGCCTATGCGTTAATCCAGGTCTCCAGCTATCCACATACCAAGTTTCATCGCAATCGGTTCAGTGGTTTTTGCGTGAAAGAGTAACAAACATCCATCCATCCATCCAAACTTTCACATTTATAATATTAGTGGAATGGATACACCATATGCATGATTATAAGTTGAAGAGTATACAAATAGTCAAAGTCAATCAAAATTTTCTAATTTTACTTTTAATTTATTGTTTTATAGAATTTTAATAAAAAAGTATTTCGCTCTTGTTCCATTGCAAAAAAGATTACTTTCATATTTTTTCCAAGAATTCATAAACTGAATACTTTTTTACTGTAGGATTCCTGGCGGTTGAACGAAGGTTTTGTTGCCGCTGAAGGCACTGCCATATTACCTCATCTTGGAGCTACGGGCCCTGATATAATTGAGATTCATCTTGCACTTTTACTTCAGTGTTTCTTACAGGTAATTTACTAGTACATTGATGCATATTATTTATTTTAATCTAACAACCCGTTCCGTCTTCGCGCGGGTAGCTGAACAAATATCTCTCTATTTTTTGTCCTGTCTTAGTTTCGTATCAGCTCTGTTTAATTAAAAGGTAAAAACACACTTGTGAAGATATAAATATTGTATTGTTTGAGTTAGGGTAAATTTTAACTCAGATAAAGTACTTACAGAAAACGTTGGTTTAATTTTATTTAACCTAAAAAATCGGTCAGTTAAAAGATGTGTTCAAAAATATTATAGCGTGTTTGCATTGTTTACTACATAAAGGTTTACAATAAACATAGAATAAATAAATGAAATATATTTTCTGGCAATATTTTTTCGTTATCGTGTGTTAACCTTAAAAGATAGAGAATAATTCCGTGATACATTGGTTTAATATAACTCTATTGGTTTAATCAACGCACGCTGGTACAATTCTTATTCAGTATGATTTGTTCCGACATCTTAATCGTCGTCATATTTCAGCCAATGTACACAAAACCTTAATAATTTATACACCTAAGCCTTCCTCACGAATCAAAAAGGTGAAAACCGTATGAAAATCTGTTTAGAACTTCTGAAGTTTCTCGCGTTCAGACAGATGGACATTTTTCTTATAAATATGTATATGTATTTATACTAATTAAAATTGCTTTAAAACACTTTCATCTGTAAGTAAAGCTTCACTTAACACATCAACTTAACAAATGAATTTGCTGTTTGAATTTTTATATGTAAATAGAAATATTAAATTATTTGAGTAGATTACGATTACTTCGTTACG